>RAHM01000097.1:360007-563911 GCA_003713295.1 Parotia lawesii
TCCCTTCCCTTCCCTTCCCTTCCCTTCCCTTCCCTTCCCTTCCCTTCTCTGTCAATAACTTTCCTTTAACCTTCCTGAATTTTTTCCCATCTCAGTGCAGAGTAAATGACAGTTGTTTCTGAGAGGAGAAATTTTGAATGAGAACGGGAAGGAAATAGTTTGAAATGCACTGTCTCACCTGTCCTAGAAGACAACCATTTTACAAGTCTTGGATGTATGAACAGATCTTTAAATCAAAATCAGATGAAGGTTTTAAGTCCAGAGATTTTCAAGTTAGCTGTTACATAAACACAGCCCACGAAAAGAGGAAAAGGTTGGGATTAGCGATTAGTGCAAAACCATCCATAAAACTGGATTTTTTTCAACCTACAGAGACTTGCAGATTTGACAATGACTCTTGCTTATTCTTCCTTGAAGAAATGCAACAGAACATTTTACCCTGTGGAGAAACTGGAATAGGAGGGACCATAGCATGTTATTTCCTTCTGAGAGAACAATCCTGAGCTTTTCAGTCAAGAGATGGCTCTGAAATCCCTGCTGACTCTCTCTGTCTCAATTCCTTATGCTGAATGCTCTACCTGAATGCAAAAGACACCTTCCTCCAATGTTTCTGACACAGGAAGAACAGAACTTAATATCACTTCCTCCCACTTTGGACCTACTAGTTCAGTAAAATTATTTGATAGGCATCATAATGCGAATGTAAAATATGCCATTTTTGCTGATGAAAAGTAAAAATTGTACTGAAGACCCTCTTCTGAATTTAGCAAACATATGAAATGAACCTCGAAAAGTATTGATGCCGAGTCTTCATGTATCTAATCTGCTGCCAAGAGGGAGCAGGTGTTCACAGTAAATTTAGATTATATCCAGAAAATTTTCAACTAATCTGGGTGTCCTAGCAGAAGATTCAAAGCTGTTATTGCACTCTCCATGAGAAAGAAAGTTGAAATAACATATTTTCTTATGGTTGCAAGAGCCAGTTCAGGCTCTAGCATTCTACTAAATCAATTTCTCTCAGAGCAAGAGGACACAAATCTATCAGATCCAAACCTTGGCCGGGACTCTGCATTTTTTTGACCTTTGCTGAAATTAGATTGATGCTATTCTGATGCACACCCTGAACCTTTAGAAGTTAAGAAGTTCAAAGGCTTCTTTGAACCTATTTATGTTTCAGTTTAATGATTCATATGTCATTTCTTTTTTCCAACTTCTATATCCTGATGCCAAGCATCATGTTATACATCATGCTTGTGCACTGCAGTAGCATTTCACATAGTGCTTAAAACCATTAAAATACCTGATAGATATCTCCTGTACTAAAGTCATTCAGGAGAATGACTCGCAGATGCAAACTATAAAGTATGGGTTTAGTCCTTGTGAGTTCAGAAAAAGATATACTCTTGCATCCCAAGCAACTTATGACATAGCAGTAGTGTCCATAAACATCTCTAGGTTTACACGATTGCATGTGTATCTTAAATTATTGTCTTTTCAGAAATAAGATTCAATGAAATATTATCCATGACTGCATATTATAACTGCAGTAAGGAAAAAATAGAGATTAACCTAAAAATAGCATCAGTTTATTCATACTTCCAATATACTGAACAATTGCTGCTGAAAGCTAAAGGAAATGTTGCAGTAAATTTTGATAGTAATCTTTTCTGTACCTTCATTAAAATTGCATCAAACATTCTTAATTTTATTATTTCCTGTTCTGTGATGCTGACTCAATGACTTTAGTTCATTTATTTATTTGTGGTGAGAAAAAATTTCATGTTTAATTAAAGTGTAAAAGGGAAAATAATGCCCTCAGGTAGCTTAAGTGGCATTTATCACTGCTCGTGCTCTAATTTGAGGTTTTTTGCATTTATGTAACATCAGTTTTTAAACAGCATGAATTGGTACAGTTGTATTGAAATTAATGGACCTACACTGGGTAAAGGAGCTTTTAGCATAGCTTATTTGGTTTGTTTGGTCTGGTTTTATTTTCTAGCACGGTTTCTGGACCCCCCGATCTCTCTCAGAGGAGGATTTTCTTTGTAAGGACTTTGTATCTACTTACTTTTTTTGGACTACTCGGTTGAATTTGATAGTGAGGCTCCTAAAGGCACTCTCAGAAGTCTTTTGGGAATATCTATTACATCACCCCTTCTTTTAGGATTTAGGAAAGTGTGTTTGTCTTCTCTATCTTTTTTGTACTTTCTAATAATACTCTTTTTCCCCCCCTCAGTTGTGTTTTGTTGATAATATTAAGGGTAACTTGTAGATTACTTGTACTTTCAGATCCCTTTTCTAATTGTGAATGGAAAATATGGCCTATGGAAAGGAACAGGCTTGAGATGAAGTCTGCTCTCTCTATTTGTCTGCCATGGCTTACATATGTGAACATGGCCTATATGATATGTGATGAAAACCCTTAATGGGGAGCATTAATAAAACAAAATAAAACACTGCTTCTCCCATGCTGTGGCACAAATCAGGACTAATCTGCTTGAGTAAATGAAAGCTGGTAGATCACAGGTACTGACACTAACAAGCTGTTTTTTTCTTTTAATGTCAGAGTGACTGTAATGCTGTTGTTATTTAAAGATGTTGCTGCAGAAGGAGACAGAATTTTTTTGACTGTGACTTTAAAAAGCCCCTCACAATTCAGATGTTTACCCAGCTACATTGAAATTATCGCTAACATCTGATCCTGCTTTCTTTCCAGTCTGACATTTTCCTGGAAAGAAAACACTCAACCCATTTCTAGTGGATATTTTATGGTTTATAAAGATAAGACCTGAAATTAAAAGCTGATCTGTGGCATTTAGTTCTTCCTCTGTCATTAAAACTTTTGCCAAGCAGTCACTAAAGTGTCAAAAACTTTCTGATACCATTCCAAATTAATATCTGAGGCACAGCAAGAATAACCAGGTGAGGAAAGCATCCACACATTGTTTTAACTCTTGCTCTGAAGGTCACGAAGGCTGCAGTGACCAATTTTTTTTTTTTGTTTCACATAGAAGAGTGAAGAGAACGCATAAATGAGTGTGACAAATAATACTTGTGCATGGATTATGTTTAATTCTTTCCTTCTCTTCTGCATGCTTTAAACTCATGTGTTCAAAACCTTCAAGCTTATATTGGGAGACCTCTTCCTTAAGGCGGGGTAAATGCTTCTCCAAAAAGCTAAAGCACCATTTCTTTTCTCACCTCTTACATCATTTTACAAGAACAGATGTGTGCCACTTGCCACTTGTGTGCTCTCTACTAGAGAGAATTACTGCACAAGATAGTTAAAAGGAGAGTGCTAGAGAGAATTTGATGTTTTCTTTTCACAGTTGTCTTTTTCTGCCTCCCTCTCACTAGTGTAAGAAGTTACATTGTTAATTATATATGTGATTATCAGGTAGCTCCACAAAGAATACTTTGACTGAAGAGTCTGGTAAATTTTAAATAATCTAGATCTCTTTTCTCCCTCCTTTTTTTAAGGTATCTTCGGTTTAGATCCATTTGGCATATCTCTACATAAAAGTACTGCTGCTGCTGATCATCCATTGTTACTTTACAGATTCCTAGCTCAATTGCAAGGTAATTCTTAGATACTCTTGTGAGTTTTTAAATAAATTCTCCATTGAAAACTAAGGGCAACCGTGTTAAATTGCTCTTGAAATGGTTTACCGTTCCTTAATGCCCTTTCCCATATATTGAAGAATATGGATTAAATATGTTTGCTGCCTCCAGTGACTAATATGTGAAGGCAAATAGTCAAGAGAGACTGATGCAGGTTTAGCAACAGTGCAGGAAAACCCAATAACTTATGAGTGATGATGATTCCACCTTTTTCCCCAAAGAAATAAATATAGTCTTAAATGGTTCAATAGGCTCCATTTGGAGTAACACATTAAAGCTGTAAACAGCTTGGCCATCTAATCATGAATATTGCATTTCCTTGCATTACCAGTGTGATTGACTATCACTCTAAAAGGGGCAAAAGTGTGAGTGGAAGAGTGGCTTATTGTAGCAATAAGTGAAGAACAAACAAGCTATGGCGAGATGAATTCAAAGACTTTGTTTTGGATGTTAAACTCACCTGCCATAGCCAAGAAATCTCCTCTTGATTACACCCCAGTGAATGAATGAGTAGCTCTTCCCTAAAAACTGCTTTCATTTGTTCATTCCAAGATTCTTTGAACATTTTATTCCATTTTTACTAGCAAACACTAAAGGTTGAAAAAATAATGTTATTAATTAATCACTTCTTTTCAAATACTGTTCTAAAGAAAACTCCTTTCTGATCTTCTTTTAAAATTATTTTATTTACTGAACAACATTTTTTCACATGTTCCTGTTTCCTTATTCAGAATTTGTGTACCACCACTATAAAACTGATGTGCTTTTTAATTGAGGCACTGCTAAAATATTTAAATCCAAATACAGTTTGCCTTCAAACTCCTAAGAAAATCTGTACTAGTGTTTTCATGCTGTTAAGCCTTTGTGTTGCTTATGATAAATATAACTGGTCGTAAGTATTATGCTGCTATTGCTTTCCAAAAATACATTGTGAATTTCTTCAGCAAGTTCACATCTAATCAGTGGGATTTGTCACAAAATATTTTTATTCTGCAAAATAGAGACTTCAATGAAAATAGAATTCACTGTCCATGACACAGTTCCATTACCCCAACATAAGAGAGCTAACTTGATGCCTTTTCTAGGCCTCCTAGACACAGAGACTAGACAAAGTAAAGGAATAAAAGTAGGTATTTATTTGAAGGGCCTTCAAGGTACACCCTGGGGAGCCAGAGGCTATTGCCAAAATGGACTCCAAGATGGACGACAGGTCACGAGTTTTTCACTTTTTTATAGGTTTGGTTCATTTACATATCAGGGTTAATTCTCCAATTAAAGTCTCAGTTTAATGATGTAACTCCCCCCTTTTGAGACTCCTTGGTTTACACCCCTTGGGCTCAGGATGGTCCAGGTGTCCTTGAAGAGCAGTCTGGAGAGGCTTTGTTATGTCTAACTAGCATGAGAGAGCAGAAAGTAACAGGCTACAAGAAGCTTCAAAGCTGCACACTAAGCAGTACAGAATTTAGAAAATAAAAGTTAAAACCTAAGGCGTCAAACTGGAGACATCCAGGGATTGGAGACAACCTGGGATGCAGTGATCATGATTGTAGAGTTTGCAGTCCTGAGGGATATGCATCACGTAAGGAGTAAGGCTAGGCCCCTGAACTTCCAGACTTCCCGTTTTTCAGGGAGAGAGTCAGTGGCATTCCCTGGAAGACTGCCCTCAGGGACAAAGGAATAGAACAGACCTGGCAGGTCTTTAAGTAAGTCTGCCATAGAATGCAAGAGGTAGCAATCCTCAAGAGGTCAAGGAATGCAAGATTCTGTTGCATGTTTCAATTTTAGTAAATTTTGCTTAATTATTTTGTTATAATCATCTAATAAAAGAAGAAAAATACCAAGCCATGTAATATTGCTACCACACTTAGAATATAAATACAAATTCTAAACTGAGAAATTTGATTCAATACTAGAGTATTTCTCTAAGAATATTTTCACTAAACAAGTTTAAGTATGCTTTGAAAAGCTGATTGCCCTCATCTGTATTTTATGAGTTATTTCAAAACAATAAGTTTTTAAAAACCAAGAAGAAACCATTGCAATGATATATCTGTGTGCTTGACATTACATGACCATTTGCACATTATTTTTAATCTTTTTTCATTATCTTCTACATTTTCCATCTAACTAATTTTGAGAAATTTTTGTACAATATTTTATGACCAGCTGAGAGTGACAGATGATCCATTTTCTGTGGGATGAGGGAAGAAAAAATATGGCTGATTTAACTTTAATCAGGTTAAACATGAGTCACTGACCAGTTCAAATGTGAGGTGCCGTATAGATAACCAGGGCCAGTTTTATCTGTATCAATTTTCCAGTTCAGTACTCTATTTAACCAGGGCAGGGCAGGGGAACCAGAAAGCATTTTCATGCATTGCTTCACCCAGACGGTTCTGTTGTCAAGCACTGTTGAAAATTAAAAGGATTTGTCATAAAATGTAAAGAAATCTGAGACACAGTGGATCCTTACTTGCCTTTTACTTGGATGTTCATCTGATGCTCAGTATCACTGCAGAAAGAACAAATGCTTCGAAGCAGACAAAATCTATTCCAGATTATATTGTGCCACATCGTGAGGAGTTGGAAAAGTTCCTTTATGTAGTCTCATGTGAGGTACAGCAGAAGAAGGATTCCATCCATTTTGAAAGAGTAAAGTGTCCTTGTGAAAAACTGCCTTTAACAAAAATATTTAACTCACATCACATTCTCTGTCTCTTATCATGGCTGGAATTTCTACCACTTGCAACAATTCAGTGGTCTTCAGCAGCTGCTGCTGTTCAAGGCTTAAATGACCTAGGTGATAACTACTCGCACTTTAGCCTATTAAATACACACATGCCCCATCTTGAAAGTAGTGTTAACATCCCCGAAATGTAGCTATGTGCACGGGGAGGGGGGGCTGTGATAAAGGGTTTATTGCAGTGTTCTCCCTTGAAGCTTGGCCATTCCAGACCAGTGTTGTGAAAGCTTGTAACACCCAAAAGAAAAGACGGTAACTGTGCTCCAGGTTAATGTTCTATTTCAGCAACAGCAGGTTGCTGAAACAAACCCTTTCAGGTTTTATTTTTCATCTGATGGACTAATACAATGCCGCTTAAAGATACTGTTCACTTTCTAGCCTGAAAGGGAACTACGATGGGATTAAAACTGCCTGAATAAAAGTGGAAGTTTAAATGTATAAACATGTTGTTCAAAATTCTGGAGTGATTTTGGATTCCTAAGGGCACATCCATTCCAAAAAACTGAGTAACAACTGGAGGTAAAATAGTATTATCTACTGTTATTTAAAAAGAAGTAGTAACAAGCTGGGTCTTGGTTTTAGTTTTTGTTTGCTTTTAAAAATGCCATTAGCCATGAGAAAATGAATGTTAACAGGAGAAGGAACCTTCAGTCAGCTCAGCCAGAGATATGCATGAGTTTGATGTTTAGTGGCAGATTTTTGGGGCAATCCAATTTAACATGGGAAGAAGAACAGAACAGCATAGCAGTTTTTAGATAGTAGTAGTATTTATTGTTAGGCTTATACCCAATATTTAGACCTAGGAAATAGTCAGTGACATTTCTGTGTATTATCTAGAGGTAGCACAGCATTATTTGATAAAGTCTGAATATTGTAGCCTTATTAATATGCAGGCAGATAAACTGCGCAAGCACAAGGACTGCCTCGGAATAAGAAGCACTTGTTTTGCTGCGCATGATTTGTAAACCCACCAAAACAAAATTATACTAACAGGTAACACCAAAGTAAGCCAATACACTAACGTGTGGAAATGTAAAATTTTAGCTCTTCTTGTAAAGCAGCCCAAACCTCAATCAATGAATAAGAAAAGAAGATCACTTCATCTGTAATATGGGCGATTAAGATTCTCTGCCGTGTAGTGCTTTGATGTAATCATGTCAGATGCAGAATAAACTGTAAATATTCTGTTCAGTTATTTTTTTAGCATAGTTTTGAATTTAATGTCTGACTAGATCTGAAAACCTTTCATCATTTACATCCAATCTACAACAGTTTTGTACAGAAGAAAAAAAAACCCAAAACCAAACAAACCCTTAATCAAACAAAACAAAAACCAGCCAACCAAAAAAAACCCCAAACAACCACACAGCCCTAATTGTACTATACACTGGTCTTGGAGGCATTATCCAGATCCTCACCAAAGTCTGAGCCTCAGTGGGAAGATGGCAGAGAGAGCCTGAGGCACACAGTATCATGGCTCTGCAACACAAACTTTCAGTGCTATAAGCCTTTGCATCAGTTCCCTCTGAGTCAGCCAAGATGGCAGTGATCACAGTATCTTCCAAAGTATTTTCCTACAGTCCATTCCCTGCCGGCAGCCCTGCACTTGTCTCATGGTAGGCTTCTGAGATATTCTGGTGGAGCAAAGCCCAAGCATACTGAATTATTGGAATGTCCTCCACCATTCTCTTTCCAAATTTCCAAGGAAATCAGCACAGCGGAAGTAGAATGGCATGTTGTGACAATTTATAGAGGTAATTTTGTCACAAGTTGATTATTTTATTTAAAAAAACCAAAATATAATTGAAACCAATTCACTTTACTCTGTGTCCATTCACCCTATTCAGCTCATGTTACTGTGGTGTCTTTTTAGTTACACAGCTCTTGTTTTTGCCTGCCAGCAAATATAATATCAGAATTTGAAACCTCAGGAAGTAAAACTGCATGCAGTAGAAATATTAAATATAGTTGTTAATAATAAATGCAAAACCAGACATACAGAAACACTTTTGTCCCAGTCAGAAACACTTCTGTCCCTCTTATAGATGTTGGTGTACATAACTGTGTGACCTGGTGGATGACAATCATTGTAGCTCTGGCCCAAAAACCCTACAGACAGAGCAGTGTCATTCTGTAGCTGCTACTTGACCTAAAATTGCACACTACTATCACACACTACCAGCTCAGGACAGTCAGAGAAGACACACTAAACAGTGCTCTGGCTTTGTAACTGTACCTGCAGTGCATAAAATATATGAGTCTGAATGGCTGTTTAAGTACTGTCTTCCTCCCTGTTCTGTCTCTTCATGACAGTGTTGCCGAAGTTAATTATTATGGCGTTTCTAGGTTTAGCAGCCCTGGAATGAAAAAAAAGCCACTCAAAATTTGACACATTACTGGAATTTGAGGGTGTCCTAATGCTCGTGAGGGTCTGACTGAGACAGACTTAATTCCTTTGTAGTAACTCATATGGTGCAGTGCTTTGAATTTGCAATCAAAACTACTTTGGTGACAGCACAGTAATCTACTATCACTGAGCAGCCTTTGCACAGCACCAAGGCGTTTGTGCTGACCCTCCAGCAAGGTGCTGGGAAGGGGTGCATCCAGGACGGCTGACCCAGGCTATTCAAAGGGATATTCCATACTTCATGGCATCATGCTCATCAAGGAGGGGAGGGCGCTTTTAGGTTGAGTAGGTATTGCTTGGAGACTGGCTGTGCATCAGCTTGATTGTGGAACATGGTGAGTAATCACCTTGTTTGTTTGTTTGTTTGGGGCTGGGGTTTTTGTCTTCTTCTTCTTCTCTTTCCTTTGCGTGTTAAAATTTCTTTATCTTGATCTCTGAGTTTTCTCTCTTTTGCTCTATTACCTCCCTTGTCTTTCTAAGTGTGGGGTGGGAGTGACCAGCTTTGTGGTGCTTAGATGCTGGCTGGTGTCCCGTCACCACAATTGATGAGTACAAATTGTTTGCTCTGGAATTAAGAAAGTTAAAACAAATTTTTGCACAATATTTTAAAACTTTTTTTCAGCCTTAGAGGAGAACATGAGAGGGAAAATGAACACTGTAATCTCCCCAAACACAGGACTTAACAATAGGAATTTGCAAATGATAGAGAATTTCTCTTGAAAAGAGACTCTCTTCTCCCTCTTTGATCACTAGCCATAGGCAGTAGTAGTTATAAGCAAAACAGTATTAAACTTCAAGATTTTTACTAATGCATTATTTCTGAGAGAAGTTGCTGCTTTCATATGGTATGAGGCTGCCTAAAATGTTTTCAAAAATCTTTAGCACTCTCTATAAACTGAGCAGCTCATTCAGACCTTCATTTTCTACAGTGTCCATGAATAGGATTATTTTAGCATTTCCCACTTCTTTCTCTCCCAGATATGATCCTCTCAGTGGGCCTGCCACTTCTGACATTTTCCTTCATTTTATAAAGATAAGTAGCAACCTGGAAGTGCTTTCCCCAACCCCTTGTGACCAGAATTCATAATATTAATTGCCAAAAATTACCAGCTGCAAGTAATTTTATCTAACAAAGCTGCTCTGTGGCTTCCTCAAGACGATATAGTACTCTTTATGTCCCAACCAAGCACTTAAGCATGTAAATAGGAAGAAGCCCAAAGTATAATTAATATTTAAAAAGCAAAATGTCACTCTCAGCTAAAGAGTTTTTAAGCATCCATATTTTTTTTTCTTAAATCACATTTCACTCAGAAGAATGTGTTTTGGGACCTAACTGGGCAACTTTCAATTGATCAGGGTTTTACTGCAAAGTGGTGAAAATGACAGGGCTGTGTAAGCCTTAGGTCTAAAATAGGGGAAAATGACATTAACTCTTCAATATCTGATCACACAGAATCATGTGTGGTTTATGCTTTTTCTAAAGAATGCAGAAGCAGGGAAAAAAAAAAACCCTAAACAAATAAAGAAGAAAATATAATTGGAGGAAATTTTGTTACTAGATACAGAAAATTAAGATAACTGCCTAATACTGGATCGTTTATAACAGGCTCCTCCCTTGATATGTTAATGAGCTTTTGTCTGGTTCCTGCCCATAAATGCTCAACCTTTTCTTTACCATTATTGAGCTCTAGATAAAGCACTCCCTAACAAGTAGGACCACCTCACTCTTTCTTCAGCTATCCCTTCTGAAGAGTTTATAGCCACTCATTCACTCATTGCAGCGCTCCAGTCGTGTGAGTTATCCTACCGTATTTCTGTAATTGTGACAATATTGTAATTTTCCATCTTCACAATGATTTCTGACATCTGTTCTTGTTGGTGTAGTGACACTTCCAGTGGGCTATTGATCCTGACACCTTTTTTGGGAGTGACACCCTAGTTTCTGAGTGAATGTTCTCAGGTACTTCTGTGGTTTCCAATACATCAACAACCCTTGTGTCTTTCTTGCCACATGGATCTCCGTCCCCTACGCCCACTGAGATGGCTAGGGTGTTGCATGCATTAGTACAAGGACATTCCAGATGTGCTCCAGTGTGCTCAAGACTTTGTGGAGCATGCTGAAGGGCCTCACCAGCACACCCTTTCTAAAATACTGGCATGCCATCCCCAGGCTCATCTCTTAGCAAACCTGGTCTTACCCCTTTACCTCTTCAGATCTAGTTTAAAGCTCTTTCAAGGAGTCCTGCTAATGCTTGTGAAAAGATCATTTCCTCTTTAGGAAAGATGAGTACTCCATCTCTTGTCAGCTGGTTTGATGTCTTGTAGACTAACCCACGATCAAAAACCCAAAATTTCTGCTATTAACACAGGTCTCAGAGCCAGGTATTGGTCAGCTGGGTCTGCCTGTTTCTTCCAATATTCCCTGCAATTGGAAGCATAGAGGAAAACAACCTTCGAGCTCCTGATCCCTCAACTAATCAACATTCATCCAACACCTTTGCAAAGCTGATGGAAAAAGTTTGAAATGAACACGCACAATCCTTCTCTCTTTTAGAAACTAGTATTATTATGAATACTAAGTGATCATTATGATTAGTTATGAAATTCTCCCAGATAAAATTGCATTAATTTCTTAATTTTTATTTTCGAAAGCATACAACTACTTGGGTTTTGGTATTCTTGAAAAGCAGGGAGGCATTTAATAATACAGGGATAAAATAATATATGTAGCCCAGGAGGTAGAAATAAAGGTTCCAAAACAAATGCCAGAAGTATCCTCTCAGAAAGTGAATGAGTTTTTATTTGTCTGTTTCTAAATTGTTCACCTTTAGGCACGGATGCAATATGAAAAATGTCAGTAGAAATGTGAATATTTTGAGTGACTTGGAAATAACAATTGACAGTGGAAATTATTTTACATAGCAGCCACTCTATGTGGCAGTTTGAACCTTAAAAATATTTCCTTGATTTAAAAGTAAAAAAGACTGAAAACGAATTGAGACTTTGAAACTGTGCATATCTGAGATAAGAGATACACCATACCGTATGTGTCACAAGTTTTAATATCACACTCACAGAAAAGGTCATTCTATTAAGAGACACTTATTACATTTGCAAAATATGATTCATAGCAGTAAAAACACAATAGAATTACAAAATGTCATGACAGAAATGTGAGTGATTTATATCTACAGAGTTGTTGTTCTTGTCCATTTGAAGCACTTTGCTAAGTGGTACAGAACATTTGTAGTTAAGCACTAGACTGGAAAAGGAGAAACATGGGGTGAGTCATGTATGATCTCGGACAAGGCCTAGCCACTCGTCATTGATTGCTCTTCCCTAGATTACATGAATTGATTATGTGCATAATCTCCACAGATGTTGTAACCAGATGCTATAATGGTAGAGTCGGTTAATACACTTACTATATCCGCTGCAAGACGAGACTGTTGGGAAAAGGAAATTAGGCAGACTTTCTGGTTGATTCCTAGCAGAAATCCCCCAAAAGTCCCAGTAGTTATTTTTCCTCATAGAGTACATGCCATTATAGTGACACAGCTGCTATAATAGATGTCTCAGTATTGAGGATGTGCAGTATTCTCCTAAGGTAACAAAATAATATTAAGTAAAATATTTTTTCTTCTCTTTGTCATACTCTGAGTAACTGTTGGATAACTTGGGAACATTTCTCTAACATGATGGAGGCAGTTAGTGCTGATAAATGGTTTTTTTTCAGACGGTTTTACTTTCTTCTTTTATTAGATAAAGCTACTTTTCCCCTGGATATTTACAAACAGTAGATCATTAGCAGAATAAGGGACTCATCATCCACCTATGAGTCAAGTCCTTAGCTCATGTTAATGGGCTGATTTTTCCTTCTGGTGGGTCTGGCACTACCTCTTCAGTGATAAAGTTACTTCCTTCTAGATTACAGTGAATGTGCTCAGTAGATCTTTCATACTAATCACTGTTGCAGAGTAGGAGCTATGGCTGGTGACATACATGATGATATGCAGAGCTCCATCAGAAATATTTAGACTTTTCTCGTAACCTAACAAGGTACTACATTAAATCCTTGCAATAAAGAAATATTTAGACCACAATACCAAACAATCTTCTTGGAGTCTGACTATGACAGTTTAATATGCACAAAATTAGCAGAGTTTGAAAGAAGATGGTAAATTATTAAGAGACAATCATAAGCAGACTGACCACATTTTAGCTGGATGCCAATGGCTGTGCTTATTCCTTCCTAAAATTCAGTTCTAGTTGTACATATGCTGAAGTGTACATGCATATATATGCTGGTGCAAATTCCTGTATTCTGGTTTTGAAAAAAATGTTTATGTCATCTCCCCTGTTTTTTGAACCAAGCTGATGGATTTAAAGTTGCAATTTAAGCCCAAGGACCTCTCTGTCATCAGCAATATTGGTCAAACCATACTGGAGTGTAGTTTCTGGGTATGACTTTGCTTTGTACAGTGATTCAAACTTGCTGCATCAGACAGAAAAATAATGCAGCACAAAGTAACTGCCCTGGAACTGCACAGAAATCCAGGTATGCAGCACTATGTTTCCCCTAGCACATCTAGAGAGCAAAAATGGACTGGGATGTTCTTCAGAGAGAGTGACTATGTGTGTTTGATCCATGAGTTTTGGGGTAGACCTTGTGCTCTCTGCTGAATGATGGAGAGAATCCAGGAGAGAGGAGTTGCTGCTAGCATTGCAAGTGTTGAGAGCAGGAGAAGCCTGCAGAATGATCCAGGACTAGTTTGGTTGAGTGACAGAGTTGCCCAGGTGGGAGGATGCATCTCTGGGTGTGCAGGTAGCAGCAGAGATGCCTGTTGTGCAGCTATTTCTAACAAACCCTTCTTAGACGTGTCCTTCTGGGCTGCTGTTTTAAAGTACGTAATTAATCCGGTAAGGAACCTTTGGGGGGTGACTGCTGGAGGTGCAGCCATGTAGACCTCAGAGCTCTGCTTGCAAGCAGTCCCTGCTAACCACACTGAGGTTGTTCATGGTTTCTGCTTCACCAGGCTCTGGAATGTCAGTGAGAAAATGCTGAAGAAACGGACATTTTCTGACCATGGGGAGATGACAATATTCTGCTTCTTTTCTTCATTCTAACATAAGTCTTTATCCTGCTCAATATAAAAAAGTATTTTTCCTCCCCACCTGAACAGCAGAAATCGCTGCAGGTGGTTAGTGACAAGTGTTACTTCCAAGATCATCCCAACTTCTGCAATACCATCCTTTGCTTCTGCCACAGGGTCCCATTAACCAACTCATGTCAGAAACCCCAAAGAGGCTAGGAGGTTTTTGTGTGGTGAAACCAGTGGGCATTAGTTTCTGAATTTATCAGCCCCAAAAGAGATGCAGCTGCACCAGTTATTATCTCTTCTGACTGTAAAGCAACGTTTCTTTTTTCCACACAGTGGTTTGATATAATGCTGCAATAATGGCCATTAACAAGCTGACGTAAAGTCACATGTTGGTTTCCATTGCTGGCCCAGATTTACTGTGTAATTTAATTTTGCTGATCCTGTCTCTGGCCTGTCTGTTTTGCCTAGTTTGGTTTCTTCCCTCTTTTCAAATAACTTTAAGTCAGTTCTATCATCTGGAATGAAACTTACATTGTTTCCTCTTCCCAAAGCCAAGCTTAGTTATAAAATTTTTCTTGGTTTAATAAAATACTGATGGTATTAAAAGCCTGTTTTCTGCCTTGATACTTGTTCTTGTTACTTTACCAGACCAAGGAACAATACCATAATAGCCTTTTTTCTGAAAGCATATAAGAAATTAAGCAGCTGCATTTGGTGCTCCATAAGCAAAGCGGAGGATAAAATATTTGTTTGTTTAGTTGGTGATCTTGCTATGCAGACTGATGCGAGAAACTTGCAATAATATATATATCTTCTAAAAGAAAAGGGAAAGACACATGAAATGCTGAATAATTAGTGTGTCTTTCAGTTATTTACCTTTGTAGAATATTGCATCAGGTAAGCCTGTTGCACTGTTCTGCCTAGAATTTTTTAAAACTACATAAGTAATTCCCAATAAGATAAGTATTATATTACTTCTCTAGCTGATCTGTCTAATTAGTAGGTTTTCTGTTTGCAGCTGTAAGATTAAACCTTATTAGTATACTTTTGCTTATTAAAATACTTTTAAAATCTCCTTTATGAAATTCAAGCCATAAAAGCTTAGCTAAGTCTTCTAACACTATCACTTAATTTTGAAACAATGTATACAGCACAACAGCCATGGTTATCCCAAGAATATAGTTTTCTAATTCACCTATGAGGCTATATTTCTAATAATTACACTGTATACCATGTTCTTAAAGTTTTCAAAATACTGTTGTGATCAGGAGGGGACTGAGATACTGTAGCACAAGACTGACATCTGAGGCAATATCAAAGCAAGCAAACACATTTTCTAGAGTGATTCGTTTGTATTCCTTCATTTTAGTAATTTCTCTAATTTTTTTTTTTTTTAAGAATACTATGGTTTTGAAAGAAAGAACCATCTCCGTACTAGAAAATGGAAGTGGGAAAAATTATTTATTTGAGAAGCAGTCCACAGAGCCCAATATCTAAGCATTTTTTTAAAAAATGAATTATTCAAGGAAGAGGTTCAGAAAATTAATTGGCTCTGAAGACCAGAATTTTTTGCTTTCTAATGTTTTCTCTCTTGGAAATTTTGTCTAAGTAATCATGTTTCTAGCATCAACTGACTTCAGGACATTTTATTTGTCAAAATAAAGAACAGAATTACATTATCACTATCATTTGTCCTTTGTACTCTACAGTGCTCCTCAGATAAAGAGTCATGAGACTGTGATTTATTTACTATTTCTTTCCATCTCATGCTGCAAGTAGATGAGATTGATTGAACTTGCAAAATTTCTATCTGGATTTTGGTTGCCTCTTTGCTAGAAAATTTCTTATCATGAGTTTTGATTCTAATTTTGATTTTGGTCACTATCTTGGAATAGGACTGAAAGAAGGTTTGAGTCTGGACTCTGGCAAATTCTTCCTTGTAGTGTGTCTAGACATTTGGAGGCAGAATTTGCTTTCAGCCAATATCTATTTGTTACTTGTGTTCCAAATAGAATAACTGTGTAGAATATGATTGTCATTGTACACTGTATGTGGTTTTCCATCAGCTAACTCAAGTTATTTCTTATTGATATAATAGATTTCTTTGGCAAAAAAATAACAAAAAAAGTTTTTTCTAGAACCAGCAAATGTCAGGTTTTAATGCTACATAGGGTAGATCTTTTGTGACTGTGCTGAATATGACAGATTGTACAAGGTAGGGGTCTAGATGTTTTGTGTCGGTGCCTATGTGTCATATTCACTTTGTTCAGTCATCATTTTATGGTGAACTCAATATTTTGAACAAGAGCTGAGAGCTGAACTGCTCTGTCAGATCTATTCAGCAGCACACTCAGTGGTGCAGTTTGTCTCCATCACATGTGGCAGTTTAACCTACAGCAGCAGGTAAGCCCCATGCTACAATTCTCTCCTCCTCTGTGAGGTGGGGAAGAGTATGGGAAGCCTAAAAGGGCAAAAAATTGTGAGTTGATGGCAGTTCAAACCAGCCAGCAAGCAGGTGTTTGGTGATTTCCAGAAAAGAGAGGCTTTAGCAAGCAGATGTTTGTTGATTTCCAGGAAAGACAGGCTTCATCACAGATATTGGTCGTCTGAGAAGACAAGTGCTGGGACTTCCAATGCCCCCTCTCCCTCTTCCTTCCCATCCGTTTAGTGCTGAGCATTGACATCATACAGTATGGAACATCCATTTAGTTCCCAGTCAGCTGTGCCAGCTCTGTTGCCTTCCAATCTACCGCACCCCCAGCCTGCTCACTGGAAGGGCAGCATGAGAAACAGAGTAGACCCTAAAGTTGTCCAAACAGTGTTCAGCCACAGCAAGAATGTGGGTCTGCTATCAACACTGTTTTGGTCTCAAACCCACCATCCCATGAGCTGCTATGGGACAATTAACTCTGTCCTAATGAGCTCTTGAACAATTGAAAGGTTTTTATTCACTTGATTTTCTTGTAATAAGTTTGTAAACTAGTAAACCAATATTTAAATGTTCCCTTGACTTAGATTTGTGAGACGTTGAAGCTATTCCAGCATATGTAATATGCCTATCATCTAAAGCGGAGTATAAGTTTGTGAATTCAGGACCTCACAGAGTTCGTTGTGCCAATACAGTCCTGTTTAAGTTTCACTCTTGTAAAATCCTGAAGAAAATAAGTAAATAAAATCTCTCACAGACAATAAAACATGGAAAAGAAATCAACTAAATCTATGAAAATAGACCTATTCTACTTTTGTTAGAGCCTTAAAAATATTTACTGTCATTTCTTTGTTTTAGTGAAACACTCAAGTGAATTAAATAGTCCTATCATTAAGGCATAAGGTAATAAGAAATATTTTCAGGGTGGAATATGGGATAAGCTAGGATAAATTCTTTATTTTTGCTTTCTCAATAGCCAAAGTGAAGATGCACATTTCATCCCTTCCTCTATCAGGCAATTTGCAATTGGTCATCTCTGTGCAGGCAGTTATATATAATTTATGTTACCAATTACCTAATGTTTAATAGACATAAAACGTAGTTATGGAAACATTGGTACATCCACTATTCCTGCTGAGGGAACCTAACGAGCTTCTACTGGAAAGGCAGACATCAGCCAGGACCACACTGGCATTCATCAGATCAGTTTCTGGAAGTCGTTGGAAAGTCTGATCTTTGAATTTCCTCTGTTGCTTTTTTGACCCTGTTGGTTTTCTTGGAGCTCTATACACAATTTTATCTCAGTACTAAAAAATCTTTCCAGTACTGTTAGTCAGGAGCATCATGGGGTTTTTTTAACTTCTATGACAAACATCTCAGCTCTAGCCAAGTTGCTGCTGAGTAAAGTAGCAAGTGAAGCTGAGCCAAGCCCCTAGACCAGTGCCTCACAGAACTGATCACGGTGTCAAAGACTGCTAATACCCCAGACCAGGTGTTATGGAAAAGGAAACACACCAATTCACTGAGTTTTAAGCACTGTTCCATACTTAGCCTACAGAAAAGATGACTAAAATTAAGAATGTGAAGTCCAAAACAGATGTATCTTTTGCACGAAGCAGAAGGGACATCTGAGGCTTAGCTTGGTTGCTGGATCCTCCTTTTGACTCACACAATGCAGCAGGACTGGTAATGACAGGTAAATACCAGGTTCTGACTCCCCTCAGAGTCAACAAGAAATTCAGTCTCAAAGGGAACTTGTTCCTGTCCTTTCTCACACTCGTTTCTTCCCCAATGCGTATGGTGGTCATCTGGATGGGGCTATTACAATGAGACTTCCAACTGTTCACCCTGGAAGGGAGAGTCTTTATCCCAGGTCAGGGTAGATAAAAATGTAAGGTGTCCATGTTATATGTGGTCCATGCACAAGCATAAAAATATTGAAACAGTGTTGATCAGGTAATTTTTCTTTTGAGAGGCCTCTTAAAGAGGGCAGAGTCAAGGTACAGCACACACAGGATTTCCTACCCACTGTGCTTTGCAACCACAGGCAAGACTGACATCAACTTGCTTAGTAACAGATCCTCAATCTCCTCCTGTCTTGGATCTCCTGTTTTGCAGGTATTTGTGCTGTCAGAATTGATTACCTCTGAGAAACTTCCAGTATCAGGTCATCTGAATGGTCAGGATATCTTCAGAATACATAGGAGGACATGGGTACTGGCTTGGAAGACCAATGCATGGGTGTGGAGGTAGTCCGCTCTCAAATGGTTCACATATATCAGGGCTTCTTGAACCCTGCCATGAGTGTCCACAAACAGAATTATACAGAATGCATGAGTGCAGAAATATTATTAATTGGCTAATTCACATAGCATGTAGCAGAGAGACAAAATAAACACGCTAGCAGACTGCTACTGCAGCATGCTTGCCACTCTCAGTACAGGCACTCAGTGAGTCTCTGCTGCCCACACACAAGACAGCTGAGTGTGGGCATGTGCTCTTTGTACCAGGCTGAACCTCAGTACTGCTGGGAGGCTCTCCTTGTACCATTTGGTGTTTCTCCTGGGTATTTTATATCCCTTTATATCCTTTTCTGTTGGATGTTTTCTCTGACCTACTACCACATTTTACCTCTAAGCTACAACTTCTTTTAAGAGGCCTGTGACCGCCTTACAGCTCAGTAGGACATTTTTCATGACAAAATACAGGATTTGGTCCAAAGTCACGTATCCTGTCTGAGGCGCTTTGTCACACATCCATGAGCTGTGGGATGAAGTTTCCATCCTTGATGGCTCAAGGACAACGACCTTCTCACAATTTCCCTCATCCTGTAGGTTTGGTGCCAAGGGCTTGTGTCCTTCCGCCAATGAGCTGTGGTTGCAAGTCATCTTCAATGTCTTGATGTGATGAGGATGGCTCTTATCACATCTCCATCCAGACTTGCTCCTGTCCCCATGGTTTGCTAAGAAGGATGTGGTGCTCTTCCTTATGGGTCTCACACATGAGTTTTTTAGCAAGTCATATCAAAGATTTAACTAATAGCACTGCTAACCTCAAAAGTGGAGCATGGTCTCTGACTCTAACATGGTTTCCAAAATTGTATGAAAAATAAAGTTTTGATTAATAAGGAATGCCAGTAGATTACAATTCATTTAAAACTAGCGCTCTAACACGGGCATAATTTTATAGGATCATAGAATAATTCACCTTGGAAAAGCGCTCCAAGATCAAATCCAACCATTGGATGAACACCATCATATCAATAAACCATAGCACTAAGTATCACACTGAGATGTTTCTCAAACACCTCCAGGGATGGTGAACCCCATCCAGCCCCACAGGCCTTTGAGTGTCTAATTGGAACAGCATGTCATTAATTACTTCCTCCTGGCTTACAGGAGGTCTGTGCTGCTCCGTGTCCCTGTCTACCAGCTCAGGGGACTGGTTGCCCTGTGTTTAACTGGTCTTTTTGTTAAAGACTGAGACAAAGAAGGCATTAAGTACCTCAGCCTTTTCCTCATCCTTGGTGTCAAGGCTCCTTGCCCCGTGCATACTTATGTACATTTTCATGACCCTTTATTTTTTTCTTCTAAGTTTCCAGAGTCTTGGTTATAGAAAATTCCCAGCAATGATCCATGCTGAGTGTCAAAACAGGTGACACAAGTATTGCCTATTTGTCACAACTCCCCAACATTCCTAGTGCTCACACTGCAGCCTGTGATAGTACAAAGCAGTGTCATTTCACATGAGGCATTTTAAACCTGCAATACAATTATAAGAATGGATCTTATCTGTTACGCCAAGGAAAGTCTGGATTTTAATTATTGTCAAAATATCTTTTAGAAAATATTGTAATGGTACTTGGGTGTTGATAACAATTTTCATAAATCATTAAGGTGTTATCATTAGCACAACTCTGGAAAACCACTCAGAACCACTCTGTTTGGTATTTATTATGCATTGTAATTAACTATTTAGCTAAAGAGCTTTTTTTCCAACCCGGAAGGAAAAAAAATCACAATGATTGCCACTGAAAAATGGGAAATAAACTCCCCAACTGATTTTACTAGGTTAGAAAGCTGATATTACTTTATTAGCTGCTCTGGAAGTATGGGGCTTTCCCCTCAAAGCATGCATGCCCTGGAACCTGACAGAGCAGGTTATATTTCTGAAAATAATACAGATCCATCACATTTCCTGAATACATGCATATATGTTAATTATTTCTGTGGACTTGTTTGGATATGGTTCCAGATCTTCTGATAAATCTTTTCTCCTTGAGCGTATCTCAAATATGTGGCCAGGTCATAATGTTCCTCTCTAATCATCCTTTGCTCTGACACACAATCCTTGTTCTCAAAACTAAGCTATCAGCTAGTACTCATTAATCACTGATATAAGTAAACAAGGAAGCATTACTGAAACAAGACTTATTACTCACAGATGTGGGGAGTTAACACAAGACCACATTAATCCCTGACATTTGTACCAAGTACTGAGCGGTACAAAACTAAGAATTAACTGTGAATATAGGGATCGTACACAATGTGTTAAAAGAATTTTCCATCTTCTCCCACTGCTGCATAGACTTTTTCTTAAAGGAATATAACTTGTTTAATAGCAGAAGGGTTCCCTTTTAATCTTTATATGCCTGAAAGATTTTCTGCCTTCTTTTTCCCAGTTCTCATTTGTATGATAAATTAGGAATTATGTATAAAATGTTGCTTTCTTTTCCAAATATTTTTGTTGTATTTGTGATCCTGCTGCTATATATTATACATGGGACTAATAAACAGCTACACTCAAGCATTAGCGATTAATTTGAAAAAGAAGGTGTTTGAATTCATATGAATTTACATCCTTCAATGATATCTGCACAATTGTCATGGAAACCATTTATGATTCAGGTAGAGCATAGTGTAAAAACAGATTAATTTCAAAAGGACTGTAATACTGTGGAGGTACCCCTGTGTCTTCTGTGGTAATAAAAGAGCTTGAAGTTTGCCAAAATTTTCTCTTACCTGATAAAAAGACAGAAATTTATAATCTATGTCTTTTGGTATTGTCTAGTATTGCTGTGTTGTGCTGAAAAACAGTTGCCCAGCACTGCGCCTCAGAGGTGTCCATTTCTTATTAACCCATTTCTAAAGAAAGACAAGTTATGTCTTCATTCAGACATTTAATGCTTTTACATTCGGGGGGATGTACAGCTTTCTACACGTTCAGAATACAGACCTGCCTGTAAGATTCTTTATGGCCAGTTCTTTGTAATCTTCAAAAGAGCAATGCTTTTTCTCACTTTTGTGCATACTAAAGGACCTAAAATTAGGTCTTTTCAGACCTTGAAAATAATTTTTTCTAAGAATTATGAGAGCTCTATTACTTGATCTGTTTTGATTCGGCTTTATTTGGAAAACTATTTAAATCTTCCCGCTGAAATAACAGGAAAGGCCAAAAAGAGAACATCTTCCTCTGCCTGTACTCTCCGTTTGTCTGCCCTGCTGATGTAAACATAAATAGGAAAAACCTGTATCAGACATATAGTCACAATGAGGATGCCAGTGCACTGAAGCTTGATTGGGCACTAGGCATTTGCATTGGATTGTAGCCAAACTGATTGCTGAATTGTGGATGACTGCAGGTGCGGACTCCACCAGACAGGCATCAGGTGATGACTCAAGGCATGTGCCTACAAGAAGTCTTATTTTTCAAAAAAAAAGTGTTATGTCTTCCTGCTGTACAATAGGATATGTCACAACCACACATAGCAGAAGGTGAGACACTTCGAGTAATGCTATCACAGCTTTTATCATGTTAAAAGGTCGAGCAGCAGGAATTTCTAGTTTAGGGAAAGTGTCCACTGTCCTGGAGATTTAGGTGTTCATTGTTACTTTATTTGTATCTGGCAAAAAAAAAAAAAAAAAAAGAACAGAAAAAATTGACCTACACAAGAAAGAATAAAGAAATGGGAAGGATTTCAGGAAGGGAGTGATTTTTTTTATAAAGGAACTGGTGTTGTCACTGACTGAGAACAAGTAACTAACATCCATCCACTCTGAAAAATGACATGTAATAGAGATCACAATTCCAACTCTAAACCGGGAGGAAAACGAGGCCACAAGAGAAAATAAAGAATGCATGTTTCTCTCCTCACGGAACAGAAATATGGTTTTAAAGACAACCAAATACAAAATCCTGCCCAAATATTGGAAAACTACTCATCAATAAATAAATTCCAGAGCCAAAGAAAACAAGACCTTTAATTTTTTTTACATGTTCTTTTCACTATTTGAGCATTCTCTAATTTGCAAACCTATCAGATTCACTATTGGTTTGTGCCCAGATCTTCCAAGGCATTCTAGAGTCTAAGCTGTGTTTAGGATTTCAAGGGAAATTGGACTCCTACACAAGGACCAAAACATCTTAGAGAACATAAGACTTGAGGGAAGTTCTTTTTTTCAGTTGCATTATAATTTTCTTGATAAAGACTTGATCTTGCAACTCATGTATTTTTCACTTAATGTGGTTTACAGCACCAGTGATGGATATCACGTTACTTGAAGTGCATTGATTCCCATGGCTCCAAACATGTACTAATTTTGGTTTTATGTAGCTCAAAGGGGAGCTATTTTTTTCTTGAAATAAAGATTTCCTCAAAGATGATATCCTCATTCTCTTTGTATGTACTACAGAATATCTTTACCTTCCAGGAATTCCAAGATTCCAGATGAAAATATGACTATCTAAGTTGGTCTTTAGTGAGTGAAATTAGAAAAGCAGTACAGAAATGGAACTCACCTTAAGCAACTACTTTTTCTGGTTTCCACAGTATTAATTTAGGTGAGTCAAAGCACTACTAAGTACAAAAGATAATTTGTGCATTGCAAGTCTAATTTTAATTCATGTTGCCATTTGTAATGCATTTGATTTAGGTTCAAGTTTAAATGATGCCCTGTCACAACACCTGACCAAAGATCACCTCACCTGTTCAGAACAAACTCATATGGCCACGAATTTCTAAGTAATTTCACTCTGGATGGAGATGTGGCTTTTCTCACTGCAGTGAAGAATATTCTAGATGCTGAATGAGGTGCAGGATGCTTAGTGAAAATAAACAGCTCAAACATGACGTTAAGAGTACTGACACAAACTCCCAGTGTGCTGTTTGCATGAGTCTTTTTCTTCTGTAAGACTGGCAGTACAGTTTGATGGTTTTAGTTCCCCCATAAAGGGCCACAGAGCTCTGTGACGACGACAAAAAGTACTTGGTGGTCTCCAGTGAATCCTTTCCCCCCCACAGACCTGCACACTCTCCTGCTTTAGATTGTCTCTGATAAGCAATACAGTTTGTCCTAAGAACACCAGGAGGAATAGCAGGACGGACTGTCTGGCTACTTAAATAATGTGCTGATTCCAGTGATGGAGGAGTTGTGATGATTCTGATTGACTTTGGCACACACACTGGCCTGCAAAAGGGTTTAAAATACTGCTGGAGACTGGGCCGGCTGGTTACAGGCAGCTTCCAGGTGCACGTTCCCCTTGGCAGGGACACCTGCAGAGTATGTCCAGCCTGAAGACAGTGAACAAGTTCTTTTGGACAGGTGAGTAAAAATACTAAGATCCAGTTATGTACAGGGATAAAATCCTAAAGCAGCTCCAGAGGAGCTTTGTTGCTTTGTGACTGTTCGTTCTGTAAGGCCAAAGACTGCAAACTTGTACATTTCTAGATGAACCTGCTTATATTATAGCCCTTTAGACCTGCTTATGTTTTATTGCATTGGCAATATTTAGACACTGTACTAGCAATAAATTTAATCATAATAATCCACTTAATTAGTGTTGTACTTCTCACACCTTACTGCTAGTCTTCTCTCTACTACTCTGTCGCAAGTTCTCAGTGACATGGTTGGCAAACTCTTCAGAGCATGCAAAAAATGTCTAGACCCCTTCTACACATCAGTCCTCAGTACAACTGGTGGTAGGGTAACCAAGGGGTTTTTTGACTCTTCTAACTGCTTAAAATGTGCAGAAACTCCTTCCTCACCTCAGGCTACCCTATTCTTTTGTGTGTGTGCCCTCTCCTCAGCCCTAGTGTAGATGGTTTTGGCTGCCTCACAGATGTCAAAGAGGATTTAGACAATGATGCTGTCAGGCATTGCCATGTTGAAAATCGCTCTGAGCAAATGTATTATTTTTCAAGTGATGAGGAATTAGGGAGAAAAAAAAATAATTCGTAAGCATACAAAAATGGAGGTGGTTTCCATGAATGTTTCAGCATGCATAGCACTGTGATCTTGTCAAGTGGCTGAAGAATGCTCATGCTTTATCTTCCCCTGCATTCCTTCTGAAGCAAACAAGACTAATAGAAATGTGATTTCTATTAGCTTTTGCACAGTGTTCATAACAGCCTGTGCCAGTCAGACCTACTTGAGAAAGAAATTAATTTTAAATGCAAAGGCTCAAATGACCTTAAAACACTTCCAATATGTATAAGAGAATTTCCTCAATTCAAGTATATTTGAAGCTATTTTTCTGAATATGCGGGGTTCATCATAAATCAATTTGTGTCTTTTTTAGTATGAGTTGATGTAGAAAACTGTAATTATATCCCATTTTACAGCAAAGATTTTACTGTCAAATTTGACAAATCTGATACCTGTTACAAGTTCCCATTTACTTTGAAGAACCTCAGTATCAGTGAGGACAAGAGTAAGATATTCATGAAGTGTTTGATTTTCCAAAACATAGCATATAATAAGAATTGATATTTTTAAAAAGTCTGCTGTGTGTCAGCATCATGAACATAATTCATAAATTTATCAGCACCTATACCTTAAGGTATCCTTCTTTGCATGGAACCGTGACTAAATACTGAGGTCTGCATAAGCTGAGACTGGCTGAGAATTCATTCCTTCTATCTGGAGAGTGCCATGGCAGAGACAGCTCGGCAGAGCGTGCACATCAGCATACCTACGTGCCTTGGCCCTGCTCCAACCCCTGTTATAACTGTACTGCAAGAGAGAATGAGAGCAGCAATAAAAGGCTATCAACTAAGGTAAAACTATGACCATAAATAGAGATTTCAAAAGCAATTACAAATATTTAACATAGCTTTAAATGACTTGTTTCATGTATTCTCATCAATAGATGAGAATAGATAGGGTTTTTTTCATTGTCATAATTCTGAATCTAGGTCTTAAATAAATTCACAATTCCAATTACAAATTCTTCCCAATTTGAATTTTTTAACCATATAAGCCAGAAATTCAATATATGTTTTAGATTCAGGTACAGAGACTGTTTTTCCTTAAGAACATTTTTGCAATAAAACTTAGGTAAAGTTTTACTTCCTTTGGTTTTTCTTTGAATATTTTCTGAAGAAGCCCTAGTTGTAACACTCCAATACAAAAGCAAAACTTCTGTGGAAAAGCATTCATATTAAGACTGAAGGATATGTAGGTAAAAATAAGCAATAGAGAAAGACTGAAGGTGAGTACATGATGGCAAAATGGGTTGATAAACCCATTTCTGCTTTGCTGTTCCACCTGTGAACAGAAGGTATACTGAATTGCATTTAATTTCAAGTCTTGTGAAAAAAATGCAACAATTTTAGTTATTGAGGAAAGCAAAGTAAGTCTAGTGTATTTGAACACTCTTTAGAAGACAGATATTACAGTCCTAGAGCTTGTCTAACTTTCTGGTTTAATGACTGATATTTCATACTGGTATATGAAAAGTGAACATCATTAAAATAAATGTATATCGGTAAAAAAAGACTCTAGAAAAACAGAATGACTGAATTCCTCTCCCAGGAACACACATCTGTGAAAGAAGTTACCATATTTACATTAACTCTTTTGAATGGTAGCAGCAGTGGGTATATTTAAGCCAAAGCTTCAAAATGGTCTTAAGGACTTTGCAGAAAGAAATGCAATAACAATGGAGGAACAGCTGCTGAATTTCTTTGGAAAAGCTTTGGCCTATTCAAAAAGAAACCCTATAACTTAAGCATTATCATTAACTTCAGAGAAGTTCTTTGATAACATCTGAGAGGAATTTTAGTCCTTTCAAGCCATACAGTAGAAAAGATGTGTATGAATTATGATCTGACTATGCTGTCATTGCACTATTATTGTCAGCACAAAAGCTGATTAGTCAGGATATTGAAAGAGTTTGGCCTGAACCTAGAACTCCATCTGATCATTCTGCTCTGTCAATAGCAAAAACCTGCTGGCACAGTGATTGGTTAAAACCCCCACAAAATCAAAGATACTGTGGATTCTGGTGCTGAACTAAAAATATTTTTTTCCCCCTGGAGATCAAAGTCACAGAACTTGATCTTTTTATCAAGATGAGCAGTATTAATGGTTATAGTGTAGAATACTAGTAAGCTAATTAAACATCTCAAAACACATAAATCCACTAAAAGTCTCCAAAAAAAATAAAAGAAGTCCTGAATCACAGCATTGAAAAAATACTTAAATACTTGGACAAAGAAGTAAATTAACAACAAATAAAGAAAAAAGAAGGAAAAGCAATATGACAAGTAGAGGTTCTGCCGATGTTTTTGGACGAATATGTCCCACAATTTCTGCAGTAATAAGACTGAGATCATGACAGTTGGCCCGTGCGTACAATGCCGTGATTCCCATTGTTTCTCACCAGCTTGTCAGTGACTGCGGTCTTTCTTGAGGGGTCAGCTGGAAATGCAAACTCAGAAGAATTGTCACCAGAGATAATAGCTAAGTTTCAAAGTTAAAGAAAAACATATCATAACTATTGCCCTTTTAAAAAGCCCACATAGCCTCTCCAGTTCCAAAACTCTTTGCTGTTCTTTTCCATGTGGGTTTTGGTGCTGAGCCTTTACTCCCTTTAAAGAGACATGCTAATCTATGACTTCTTTTCATTGGTTTTTGACTTATTTCTTGTGCAGTGTCATTGAAGATGAGGAATTCTTGCAAATCATCCTAACTTTATACATAACTGTGGCTAGTTTTCTTTATAAATTTGATATATTTGGTGAAAGCTGAACGTACTCTTGGTTAGCCACTGAGGAGGTGTATTTTTAAATTGCTGAAGTTTAGGTAAACTGGAAGAGAAATTTCGTTGATAGGATTTGTGTATCTCTCTCCCACACAGAGTTTTGCAAATCTCCCCTAAAAGAAAAAAGCCAAAATAAACCAAACACAGGGGACAGAGATATTTCACACACCTTGTTTCTTGGACTTCAAATTAGTGGGAATTACTTTAGTGGCAAATTACTTTGGAGGAAAAAACCGTAGTGCTCTACATAGCTCATACATACAATTTAAAAATCCTCTGTCATATTCCATAAGTGGTTTTTCTGAATTTGGGCAGGGTTTAGCACTTAAAATCCCTGAATTTGCTCACAGAAGGAAATACCAGCATTTACTCATAGAAGGACTTGAATATTTGATTGTAGGTGACTGTCATGATATTTTTTAAGCAGAATTATTATGTGCCAGTTCAAGTTGGTCCACTAGGAGCTTAACATGCACAGAAATTGAATAATCTTGTATTTACACATCTTTATTACAACCTATTACAAGTTGTTATTGTCAACACTAAATGAGATATTTCTGGTGATTCAGTGTCTGGATGTAGCTAGAATATTATGCCACATAAGGTTTTTGTATTGACAGTATAATTAAACTGCTTTCATATTCTTTGTTGACTCAGACTGTGAACTGCTAGTGGGTATAAGTCTCCTTGTCAGACTGTAAATTTAATTTTTACTTTTCAACCCAGTGTTGTACTCCTTCTCCTGGGTTTAAATTGATGGAGCACCTGTGACAACTCAGTTCTCTGTGTGGATGTTCTGCCTTCACAGCAGCTGTAATATCAGAAGGTTTGGTACCTACAGCAGAACGCAAATAACTTCGCCTCAAATTAGAAGCAGCGGTATCAGTAGGTAAGGGATGGATTCATGTACCATATTGCTTCAGTACTGGTAGTAACAGTACACAGGCTCATTTAGAGCTCCAGGTGTAATATTTTTCCTGTGGCCCCTTCCTTTTGCTTTCTTTACGATGCACTTGCACAGGAAACCCTCTTTG
Organism: Parotia lawesii; assembly: GCA_003713295.1. Classification (NCBI taxonomy): domain Eukaryota; kingdom Metazoa; phylum Chordata; class Aves; order Passeriformes; family Paradisaeidae; genus Parotia; species Parotia lawesii. The sequence continues at coordinate 388,386 of RAHM01000097.1, forward strand.
TAGGTTTCCTGCGTGGGTAAGGGAGAGCAGACATTTCTGGGCACTGACCTTTAACATGCCATCCAGGGATGCCTTCAGGAGCCTAGGGTGGGGAGTGGGCTTCTGGACCTCAGTTTGTTATTTTACAGCCACACTGGGCTGATTGTTGCAGAAGTAAAGCAATCTTTTAGTTGGTATTTCTCTAAATGGAGGGAGAGCAGCACGGACATCTATCACTTTTCCAGGAATAGTAGCAGTGGGAGAAATCCAGCTGTGGACAGAGTACCTTGTAACATTAAGACTCAACAAAAGTGTGCACTTTGATTTCCTAAATACACATTTAACTTTGAGACTTAGAGCTTTGTTGGTCCACAGAAAGTGCACAGGTCTGCAGAGAAGTGATTTGTTGAAAAAGCTATTGGCTTAGAACCTATAGAATGTCTCCTATAATATGAAAGACTGAAGGTAGTGCAAGATGAAAAACAAAACAAAATAAATTCCTGCTTTCTGTAGAATTTTAAAAATATCTTTTTTTCTTTTGTCCAGTCTTATAGAAATAAAAATCCAGTTCCAGTTTTTGGGTTTGGATTGGTTTATTTTCCCCATTTTTTTAATTGTTTTTCTTTCCATGCCTCTGGAGGAAAAAAAAAGGCATTTTCATTAAGTGACTTTTTCACATATTTAATTATTTTCACTATTTAGAAAAAAGTTGATGAAATATCTCGACTAGTTAAGAAATAGGTACTGGGAAATGGCTTCTGAATTAAGTGGGACAAATAACATTTAAATCAGTGAACTGCAGAAGTGTGTCCTAACTGAAATTCTTAACATGTATGATAAGTTCCTGACAGATAGTTGAGTCTCTGAGAAGTGTCATCTGAGAAAAAGAACAGTGACAATAGCAGAAGGCTTGGAAACTTCGTTCTTCATCATACAAGCACTGATATGGAAAGAAAAAAACAAGACAATATCTGTTTTGCTAATGTAATTTTATCTTGTGTCACAATAATTTCTTTATGCAGTGAATGTGAGCAATATCAATTTGTGATACATGAAATAAACAGAATGACATAGAAAAAAGACAAAAATCCTTGTACAAAGTTTTTTCTCAAACAAGAATACAAAACCACAGGTGCCTTTCTGAAGTTATGTTAGGATTACGACTACATTGGTAACTTTCAAATTTTACAGATTTCTAAAGCTCAGATATATTAGTAATTATTTTTTCATCCAGTCGTAGCCAGAATATGTTCCATTAAACAGGAAGATAAGATTTATGATGTTGTCTCCTTCAGAAACAATGACTTCGTGACAAGTAGAGGAATAAGCTTTTGATTTACATTTTTTACATTTTGAACAAGCCATGCGCACCAGCGTCGTACTCTTCCTGTTGCCTGCCTATAACTCCTTCTCAAGTTTAGCATGAAAACTGTGATTAGGAGAGGTTAAGAAGGGAGTTCTGAGGATACCTGAGTAAAAGTCACAGAGCAGATGAAAAGGACAAGTGTTCCTTATTTCACCCTGGTCTCAGTGATATTTCTTATTGGGTATTGCTGACTTTGCTGAGCTAAGCCTAACTCTTTTCTGAAGCTAGTACCACTGCAAGAGTAAAGAAAATACTTAACATGCATTCATAGAACAGTTGGAACTCTACATCCTTTTGTACTCACTTATTTCTGCATGTGTTCAGACACATAACTTAGAAAAGAAACAATCACTGTTGTGCACTAGGCTTATTCAGAAGAGATTACCCCTCTTCAGACCCATTTTTAGCAACTAAGAAGCCATGGGAAAGTCTGACTGTTACAGATTCAAGATACTTTATCAAGTGTCTTAAGGTGTCATCAGTAGAGCTGCACAACCGAATAATATCAAGATTTTTTTTTTGTTGCAGACTACTACTTATGTCCAGCCAGCTTTTAAGCAGTCAACTGTTACAGGTTATTGTAGGCATCAAACACCAGTACTTTGTCTTGTCTGATGAGCAACCCGCATGCATTCAACAAACTCATAAATGCTGTTACAGACTAAGAAATCTGCTTTAATTTGTTTCGCACTATAATGAATTATGATCAATTATTCATTCCTGGACATCTTGGCCTATTATTCAGCATGGTGTAAGTGCAATTGTCTTACTGTGAGGATGCATGTAGCAGTTCACAGATATAAGCAGATTGATGTGTCTCTCAAAGACAGCTACATCCTATTGTACATCAGCAGAAATGAAGTAAATTCAGTTTTTATTGCAGACAGCCTCAAACAGTTATATGAGAGGGTAAGAGGGGAAGGGAGATGACATTCTGATGTCCAAGTCCCCTCTTTGGCTGGTTTTCAGCACTTAAGGGACTTGTAAATTCAGCTTTGCAAAAGACCCTCTTTCTCTTCTTATCCAAAAATCAATGTGTGCTACTGGTAATAAATATGATGGCTCGGTTTTTCCTGTCTGGACTGGAGACTGCCTACTTTCTAAATAAATTTTCTTCACCAGCTACCGGTCATTAGTGTCGGGAATCCAGTTTACATTTCCCGTGCATCTAATATGATTCGTTTAAAATATACTTTCCTCTCTTTCACGACACCCTTTCCAAACAGTCTTATGCAGTAAGCAAATTTATTACATATCAGGAATTATTGCTGGGGATTTAGGAGCCTAAATTTTGTTGCATATTTTACTATCTCACCACTTACTGTTGTTATATATGGTAACACTGTGGTAACAGATGTATGCATAAACCCATGAGCCTCAGAAAAATCCATAAACCCTGCTGATAACAATATAAGCCCACTACTAGTCGTGCATCAGTAACCCATATTTAAGACAGGAAGATGTAGTTATTTATTCAAAGCAAATGCTTGTTTCTAAATAACTCCATCATGAGATTTTTCTCCAGTGAATTTTACCCATTCTCTTCAGCTGAAAAAATATGCCTCTAACTCAATAAAATCTTCTATGGAGCTCAGCTGAACATAACCCATTCTAATGCAATTATCCATGTTTCATTTAGAAGAGTGATCATCCTGATGTCTCAGAGTATTTCTTCTTTAATATGTGAGAGCATTTACATTTCATTAACATGCAAAAGATTTCCTTAGAGTATTTTGCAATAACTAAAAAAACCCCAACATCCATACCAAGGAATCCAGACTCAATCTTTGCTTTGTGCAATCTCAAAAGAGTTAATACAATAAGTAAAAATGTTACACTAGATGTATTTGTTTTAACATGGATACTGTGCTTTCCTTATGTAGGTACAAAATTATAAAGATGTTGTTAAGTTAGGTTAAAGATTTCAAGAGTTTTTAGTGAAAAGCCTAACTTTTATTATTTACCAGTAAAGTAATATATATCTTGCTACTGTTTGATACAAAATTAATGTGTGTGTAATATGAAAAAGCCATTGTTGGCAATGACTCCCTTTCTGGGACTCCCTACATACCTGTGCGAACGATTTCCTCTCTTGATTTCTGTGCAGAATTTTGACAGCACGGATGTGCAGTGGGTATCTTCAATTCCTTGCCCAGAAAGAGCAAACACTTTCATTATGTGGAAAGTTAAACTGAATGCAAGATACATGTCAAAATTTTTTAAAAAGTACTTATTTTAAATCTGTGTAGGTAGCTGGAGTCAGCTTACACATGAGGTCTAAAAATAACAATATTTGAATTCCTTCTTCCCTGAAGACAGAGTTCCAATGTGTATTGCGGATGCTTGACTTTCTGCAAGTCATCTAACAACAAGTCCTGGGTTCTCAGGACCAAACAACCTCGAAGGAATCCTTACAAGAGTAAACACGATGCAGTGTAAGCTGCTGGGGGTGATACAAACAGCTCATGTCAGTTCTCGGTGTTACTCTGCAAGGCATCCAGGACCTTTAGGGCACCATGGTGGAGCTTCCAGAGTGCTGGAAATTGTATGAATACAGGCTGCTTCATGATTATCACACTGAAGTGAAGTATTGATTACAGCTGTTATTCTGTTGCAGGTGCAGCAGAACAGGACTTCTGCTAGAACAGAAGTACAAAACTGCAATCCTGTGAGAAGACGGCAAAAGTTTTGCTCCTATGGAAATATTATATATAGAGTTTTCTAATGTGCCTCAGTGTGTTTTGGTGGATGGGAAATACTTGATGTGTATTTTATGGAAAAGTAAGGATGGGAAGTGAGACATAATAGATGCCTTTATGATTTTTTTCTGGACTTTTTGTTGATGTGAGGGTCACTTTGCACTCTGCAATCACAGTTCTTGGTTTTTTTTGGTGCACGTTGTTTGCTGTCTTGTAACACTGTGTGATTTTTACACTGCACAAAATTCTCGCCTCTGGGAGTAAAACATTTTTTTTTAATTAATGTTTCAATGCTTTGATTCCAAAGGATATTCCCTTCTAACAGTTACTAAAAGACCTGTAAAGAAAACTAGATGGGGTTCCCCAAGATAAATTGTGATATTTACGTTTTTGATTATCTGACATGTAATGTTTCTCATGCTGCTTCTCCTCTTGTTGTACTTCAGCTTTTGCTGTTGGAAGTGGCATTTTGATTTGGATTTGGACATAATGTGTCAGCAAGGTATATAAAAAATGGATACTGAGCAATAACATTTTCCTTCATCATTATGAAGCTTGAAGGAAGTGCACTATGAAGCAGAGCAAATTAATTTTACTCCTAAATGCCTATCTGATGAAACTTTATGCTTATAGTGTGCAAGACATCTTGCAGCCACTCCAGAACCCTTAGGAAATGGCATCTGCATGGTCAAGCTTCCTCAGGAGAAGCAAGATTTCTGAGGACAGTTTCTGTCAATATTTTCTCTGTTTCCCTCATGGGTTTTGAGATTTTCTGGGTGGGAGGGGTGTTGATAGTCAGTTAATTTTCTTCACGTGGACATGTCTTATTAATATAATCAACAGTAATTTCAAGTAAAATATATTTTTATGTTTGCCTAATATTGACCATTTGCCACCATTACTAGTAAGTGCAAATTCTGCTGCCTGTGGAAGCTGTTCTAATTATTTCTAAGTGGAGTAATTCAAATCTACGAGAAGCAGTGAAGAGCCTTTTTTTCTACAACAATATAGGCCCTGTAGTTTAAAGTCTAGTTTGCACAGATTCAAGCTTTAAAAATTCAATTTTCTTAATATATATAAATTGATAGAAGCTAAATGTTGGACAAAAAGGAAACAGAAAAGGAAGAGAGATCTAAAACTCTGTGAGTCCTATTTGCTGCAGAAAACTTTGAAGACTTGATTTTTGATCAGCAAGAGGGTGAAAGGAAACATAGAAGGCAGAAATAATCTGACTACTGATGAAAAATTTAAATTTACTCTTTACTTTGGAAGAAGTTGTGTATGAACAAGAGAAACAAACTATGCCAGCTGGAAAACCTGCTGTCTGTGGCTCCAGCTTAGTGGAAAACCAAATACTGTGACCATGTCATTCGTAAATTTTTAGACATGAGAGATTCCAGAGTGACTGCTGCCAATCCAGTGAGATCAAATCTTGTATGATTAGGTAAAATTAAATGGGGATCATGCATGGCTTACTGTGAATACAGACATCTCCCTGAACTTAGATGTATACAGATATTGCAAATTTTTATATATGGTTTTCAAGAAAAAAGGTTTTATGTATAAATGTGTTGCAGGTTAATTAATTAATGCAGCCCTTCAGAACATGACACATGTAAAACTTAACATATTTACTAAGTACATACCAACAGCTACTGTTAAATAACAGTAGAGGTGGAATTAAATTTAACAAACTCCAAGGCAAGGCTGACAATTTATTCTCCCTTTGTCCTGAGGAGTCAACACAAGCCACTTGATTATAAGGGCATCTTGACTGTTGAAGGTTTATTATATTCCTGCTTACATATTTGTTGCTGTTCAAGCATTGTGTTCTCTATTGCTCTCAAAAAACTTAATACTACTATGTAGACTTAATAGCTACACTTATCTAGTCCTCTCTTCTTAAAGTGTCAATGTTGACTTCTTACAGCTGAAGTTTTAACCTACATAAAACTACATGATAAACCTACTCCAAATTAATTGTAAATCAATTACCTAATGGAATGTTACTGAGTCTTAAACGTTATGTTGAGCTCTTAAGTCTTTGATTGTTTTCAAGAGGTGAAAGCTGTCATATATGTCTGTGGCTGTCACACAAAATAACACACCAAAACACACTGGTTAAATTTAGTGCAGGAGCAGACATGAAGAGAATCTCTAGCCTGCAGATAGGAAATCCCAGCTTTGAAAGCATGGCTACAGTGGTGCAAGTTTTGCCAAGGTAGTCACTGCAATATTGACAATCACTGCTTCCTTCAACACTCACTCAGTAATCACACAGTCTGAGTTATGCTGCAAGGCTGTACAATACATTCTGCAAAGAAAAGGTCTTGCATATTTTTATACTTCATCAGAGTCTAGTCCAAACAATTTGCTGTCTGGTAATAATTTGAAAATAATCCATGTGCTATATTAATCTTTTGTTGTAATTTTCTTAATACATCAAGAGAAACAAATAAAAATTATGCTTCTGCCTCATAGTGCCCAAAATCAGTGGTAACATTGTGCCATTTGTGATAGATTTTTCAAGTTGTTCCATCTTTAGAAAAAACATGTACACTTGCTTGAATTTTATTTTAGGCAAAATCCAGATACATTTCACAGGGAATAATAATTGAAGAATGGTGTTAAGATGATGATATTCACATGGTTTGGAGAGGTCTAGGAAAGAAGTTGAAGTTAAAACTTTGACCTAAACATTTTTTTATGTACGTACTTATGCTACGAGGAAACCATTTCTCACTCCTTGTAAAATCTCGACTACTACCAGGTCTGTCATTATTTCGTTCAATACCTCTGTATTGCTATACAGGCATGACTAAGATACGGTTCACTTCTGAAGATATTTCCACGGTGCTACTTTCTCTCTTGCCTTTTCATGGGTTTATGCTCATTAAAAACTCTTTCCAGCGCTGCTGCTAAATCAAATATCAGTTTTCTTCTTCAGCCTCAGGGCTTTTGTCTTTGCTTTTTATTATTTTATTTCGTCTTTTCTGCTCAAAAATGCATCTTTAGAGTCTGCTGCTGTATAATGAATAAAGTAAGCAGTGGCAGGATTTTAATACATTCATTGGTATAATAATAACAATAATAATAATAATAATAATAATAATAATAATATTTCCTGAAGGTATCAGGAATTTGCTTTAGCCTCAGACTAGTCAAAGTATCTTTGTCAATATTTAATCTCTATTGACTCATGGCTTGATTACAATGCATAATGCTGACCACATCAATCTTCCCATAAAGCCTGGCTTCTGCTTCTGACAAAACTCTATTGACACATTTGATTCATCCTGGCATTGCAACACTAAAAAACTGCTGAGATTTTCACACTCTATAAATTTGTGTATGTTTTTACCCTGAAAAGACACATAGTAACATCTTGCTAGATTAACTGGTGTGTCTGTTTGTCCTTTTTTGTTTGAAATGCAAAAATGAAACAAAGAAATAACAAATATAAAAAACTGTGTGACTAAATTGTATCTTCTCTTTTCAAAAACTTCTCCTTCCTCATAGAAATCCAAAGAAAACCAAAGCCTTTTGTTGCTTTTTTTGGCATTAAAAAAATTCTCCCCAGCGAAACATCTTGTCATGTGCTTAACTTTTTGATACTATAAAGTTCCCTTTTGAAGAGGTGTATGAATATCTGTTGAAAGCTTTTGTTGAGCTTTGTCCAGCTTGTTTGTAGTCTGAAGTATTATAAAGTAATACATTCTTTTGCTGTCTCCTTTTTAAGAAGAAAATATATATTCCAAATAATATAAATGCATTTGTCAATTTTATTCATTTATTGTTTTCCCTTTAGGGGTTTGGTCCTTAAAAAGTCAGTTAATTTGTATGAAAAATACCACATGTTCACATGAACACACAGTTCATCGGAATGTCTCTATTCTAAGGTTTGGATCAGGGGGTAGGTGCAGATGGGGAGAGTCCAAAAAATCTGAAATATACTGCATACGAGTATTAATACATGCAGAACTGATTTGTTGGATGACAAATAAATTCAAAAGCAACAAGTTAAAACTAATAGGAAATAAATATCTTGCTGCCACAAGATATATTTGAACAAATAACTCAGGCTTTAAAAAGAGAAGATTTAGATGTGTCTTATCTATCTATCCTTACAGAAACAGCATTCAAATCTATGACAACTTCTGGCTGTAAACAAATTGCACACCCACAGGTATCTGCCTGAAAGATTTTGGGGTAGCAGATGTGTGCAGAAATCTGGCAGAGTAAAGAAAAGCTGGTATATCTGACACAGTTGGGTAGTCATAAATGGATAAACATCTGCTCTGTTATGTTCTACACATCTTTGCTTACAAAATATAAGAGCAGGTTAGAGTCTCAAGTATGCTTTCTATTCATGACAACATAATTTTTTCACAGGGTTGAGAAACTTACTGCAGTATACAATATGAAATAGTTAGAAATAAATCTTAAGGATCAAATCATAGATCTTTGAAAACTAACGAGGAGTAGAATTGTTGTTGCTTATGAGCTGTGTACTGCTTGGTATTTGTGTTTAGGTAGTCTGTTTCTAGAAGTCAAATGTCCTTTGTCTGACATCCTCAAGCAGTTCATCAACTCAGATGTAATTGTATACATGTCAACTTAAAACTGAACACAGGATTTGGCCCAAAATATTTATGGGACAATTTGTCTACGTCAGCTTGGGCTGACCAGCTTTGAGTTGAATTAGCTCAGAGACTGCCCTTTATTTTTGCATTTCACTTAATTTTTCATCCACCTGGGAGTGGTGATTACATTTGCCTCAGAAAATTTCTAGTCAGTTTGCATATTTGATTGAGGGTCTGAAGTTAGTAATATGTAACAATGATTTTTCATTTTTGCATTGTCTGCAATACTTCTTTTTCTCCAGTAAATAGAGGCTGTATTTAAAAGTCATGCTTGAAGAGTCAGTCTTGTGATTGTAATGATGCTTTCTTGTTTACTGGCTCAATTCCTAGTTTAGACATCAACACTTTGTAATTTGACAGAAAACAATGGCTGTGAGGCACTCTGACATGTTAAAATTTTTATGGTCATGGTTTACTATAGGAATGCTCAGAGACTCTGCCAACACAAAAATTCAAGGGTCAGCCTGCACACACCTACCTGATTAATTTCTTGAATTGTTAAGAAACCTATTTCTTTACCTTGTCCACAATTTGTTGCTTTTTAACTTATGACTAATTGAGCCTACATCTTCATACCCCTGAAGATACAGGAATCTGCAAAGCAAGCACAAAGAGAAACAAAGTACATAAGATCTATGTCTATAGTAGCAAAAACTTTAGATGTAAAGATGACAGGAAACTCTTGCCAGCTCTTAATCCAAATGAATAAATAATTGCATAATCTTACTCTCTTTCAGAAACACATTTTGAGATCTCAAGTGCAAAACAAAGTTCTTCTCCATCAGGTGTATGAAGTATGGGCCCATTTCTGCATTCTGTAAATCTCAATTTCTTCACTCATCATGATGACCAATGAGCTCAAGCTGTGTCTGTAGCTGTGCTGAAATACAAAACATGATGAAGTCCTCACCTGCCTTCTTTAGAATCGAAGACACACTGTCACCTCAGGGTCTCAGACTACAAAAGATTTTGTGCCTCACAAAGGGATCTGCTGACTCATGGTGAAGTTAAGAAATACACAGCAGTATACCTGTGACCTTGGTAGAGTACAGGGATATGGTTTGGTTGCGCGGGGATGGGATCAAGAAAGCCAAGACACAGACGAAATAGGACAAGACAAGAGATGCAAAGAATAACAAGAAGGGATTCTGTAAGTAAATAGGTCAGAAAAGAAAGGCCAAGGAGAATATACTCCCACTGATGAGAAGGGAGGATTATTGACAACACATATGGAGAAGTCTGAGGTACTCAATGAGTTCTTCACCTCACTCCACCAGCAGTCAGGCTTTGCCCGTCTCTCGTCTTCTCGAACCTAGAAGGGAAGGTTGGGGGAGCAAAATCTCTCCCAATGTAAGTGAAGAACAAGCTCAAGATCACTTGATGAAATGGCATATCCACAAGTCTATGTGGCCGGCTGAGATGCATCCCAGGGTCCTGAGGGAAGTCGTTTGTGTTGACAATCCACTCTCCATCACATTCAAAAATTCATGGCAGTCAGGGGAAGTCCCAGATAACTGGAAAAAGGGAGAGATCACTTCTGTTTTTAAATAGAGTGGAAAGGAATATCCACAGAATCACACACAACCACAGAATTAATTGGGTTGAAAAAGACTTCTGAGAGCATCAAGTCCAAACACCACCAGGCCAGCTAAACCACTTAGCTATTGTAGTAAGCATCAAATTATTCCTACAGTATGACATGAAATATGTAGACGAATATAAATAATTTACATATCGGATAGGCTCTTGTATCATCACTTCTGGGTAAAGAATCAACCAGTGTAATAAGCCTTTCCTCCTAGTGAGGGGCTTCCAAAAAGACTAGAACAGGGTAGACTGCATCAGGGGCAAACTTATTGCTGGTCATTGTGAAAATTTTCATTAGCTCTTGTTTCTGTAAGTGAAAATATCTTTTTTTTCTTACTAAAATATATTAATCCAGGTCTAGAGTAGCAGAAGTCTCCATGGGAAACAAGAAGCATGGCTTAAAAACCAGTGAAGATAGGCAGGGGTTTTTTATGTAGAATTTCATATCCTTTGAGAAAACAAGTGACTTTATGCTGTGGGAAATAGAGTGAAATCCTGTTCCTGCCCACAGTAATGGCAAAGTTACTTGTTGTCCAGAGTTACATATTCCCTCAAAATTTATTTCATATTTCCTGAATGTATTGTGAACTCTATATAGATGAAAATGGGTATGAAATTATCTGAATTTTGAATATAACATGCAAATTCCACCTGGAAAGCCAACTAACTACTTATTTTAAAATGTGTCTATCAGGTTAAGGCTGAAAATTCACTGCAGTTCTCATATAGGCATTTATAGATTTTCCTCAAGCTTAATCTTGTGTGTCAGCAACACGGTGACAGGCAGCAGTGAAAATGGGAGGAAATATTTATGGCAGTTTTTTTCTACCTTCTTTTTATAAAGTTACTGTTCTCTGACCTTCAGGGACACAGCCATTTGGCACTGTTGTTGGATGAAGTAACAAAATGCCTCATGCTCCAAGAAGGAAAGACAAATTTTGAAGTCTTAACTATCTGGGACTATATAGAAAAATTGCAAAGTTTGTTATTTAACTTAATTCCGTTCTTTGTTTTATAAATAAGTGAATGCAACAGGTACATATGTGACAATACAGACTTTTAATTTATACAATTAACATTGTAATAATGAAATACTACTTTTAAAATAAAACATGATCTCTAAATTAAGGGTTTCTACTTATCAGTACACTGTAGTGTCCAGCCTGCATGTAAGGAGAGATTTACACTAATGTCATCCTGACTGCAGATGATTTTCTTTTTATCTTGAAGATTATCAGTTTAAACAATTTGAATATATATTGGTTTACTGTAATGTTCTAAATTTGTGTTTCGATGTCATAAACACACTTGGCAAACTGTTCTCTGAGGAGTGAACATTTATCTTCAGCCAGAAAGAAGAGCTGCACAGAGGGGGCTCCTTCCATGTATAGGCATCTGGGAAAATCCAAGTTTTGGGGGCAGACGAACTGGTGAGAATACAATCTGGACCTGAAAAAGTGAAATTGAGAGAGGATATTGTTTTCGACTGATAACTGCTGAAGTAAGGGAGCTAAGAACAAGCATATCCAGTTTCAATGTAGAATCTGCTGGATAGTCTACTCAAAGTATGGGCTAAGATTCAGGGTGACCTAGGATATGGGCGAATGCCCAAGAACTGGAAGCACAGCACACTCTTGAATTTACCAATTGTTGCTCAGTTTTAGGAGATTCTGAGACTTTAAAAAATTAAGGGGTTATCCAAAGCCTACACATCCCAAAAGTGATACAAAAGTTTTACAAGGAAAAGGAGGAGGAATTTGTTACATCTGTACATGGGATGGGTCTGACGTTACTCCAGTGAAATTAGAACAGAATAGAATAGAATAGAATAGAATAGAATAGAATAGAATAGAATAGAACAGAATAGTATAATTTCAGTTGGAACTTACAACAATTATGCTGTCCAACCTAACAACTTCACAGGAGTGATCTAAATTTAAAGCATGTTTTCAAGAGCACTGTCCAAATACTTTGGCCACTGACAGCTTTGGGGTATCAAACACCTTTCAAAGAAGCCTTTTCCAGTGTTTGATCACCCTCATGGTAAAGAAATGTTTACGAATGTCCAGTCTGAACTTCCACTGGTGCAACTTTTAACCATTCCCATGTCTTATCATTGGATCCCAGACAGAGGAGCTCAGTACCTTGGTCTCCAGGTTCTTCCCTCAGGAAGCTGCAAGGAGCAATGAGATTGTCCTTCAGTCTCTTTTCCTCCAAATGAAACAAAAGCAGTGTCCTCAGCTCCTCACGGAACACAACATAGATTTTGTGGTTTAACTCTAGAAACCATCTCAAGCTAAACCACTCTTGGAAGCAGAAACGAATACTGTTGAGAAAGAGACAAGTCTCATGTTTCAGACCTAAGTACTAATTGAATAGAAAAAGGAAATACCTGAGGTGAGAGTTCTGTGCTGAGGGGAGATCCTTCCTGGCAGATTTCATTTGTTGTTCTAAAGAGGAAAGAAGGCTGAAGTAGCTTGTGTACAGATAAATATGACCAGCTTTGCTTGGTTGAGACCAGCAGACTCAAAATTGTACCCATCAAAGCAGCTGAGGCATGCTTGAAAGGCACTTGAAAGCAGAAAAACAGATGAAATTACTAGTTTCATTCAGCAACATAAAAAATGAGAACAAAGTAAAAAGGATTAAGATGGAAATCTGACACAATATCTAATATAGCAAGATGTAGATTTTGTTGGAAAAAGTCAGTTACTGGAGTGAAACTGGAAGATTATAAAGTTAAACAGTTAAGTTGGAAGTTAAAACATCAGACAAGTGGGACAATGTTTTAAAAGTATGCACTAGTCATGCTTAGACAGGCAATAGGTATGTGAAGTGCAATAAAAATTTCCATCCTGTCGTTGTAAGATACCTTCATTTCCAGGGCAATGTACACTGTAGATTCCGAAGCAATCTGTGGTCTGTTTAACCAGATCAAACGCAAAATATTTTGTTCTGTTACATACATGATTCATATTTATTTTGAAATAAAAGAGGAAAAATAAGTAATTTGAATGTTTTGTATATGTATATAAATGAAGACACGTTAAAACACTGGGGTAATACATAAAACCAAATATTTTTCCAGCAATTAGAATATTTTAAGGAATAATTTTCAACACTCTTGGTATCTTTATGACAACATTGTTATATACCTTGAACTCTAGAAGCATTGATGTCGGTTTTATGAAACCCTTGATTCTGAGCTTTGAGTTTTAAAAAACAGAAACCTATAAGCATCACAAATACACTGCCTACTTAAGGCTTCAGCTGCTATTCTTAGATCATAAAAAAATATTGATCTCTGCAAGAAACTTCTGCTGTTTTGTTAAAGTTTGCATAACTTTCTTATGTAAATTAATACACCAAGAAGACTGCAGTAAAAATTAAAATGAACTCTCAGTATTTTGGTGCACTTGGTGCTTTTTTTAAAATGGATTTTGTACCTAAGCCTTTTGTTTTCAATGGTCAATTCTCACATTCTAACTTTTTATTTCCAATGGTCGATATGTTTTTACAACCTTTAATGGCTGTACTGGTCTGCTGCTTCTAATATGTGAAAATCTGATTTCAGAAATAGCTTTTTATTTGCCAGATGGCTAGAATACTTTATTTATCCAGGTCTTGGGAAATATAACTTGAAGGATGACAAAACTTTGGTTTCCTTGGAAGACAAAGAGGACCTTATTTGGAGAAATTTTAGCTGTTGTGAAAAAATGAGTGAAACTCAATCATTTTTTCCAACCACTCTAGTTTCTGTTCAAATTGTACCAAGATTTGCAGCTTTAAGGACTGCCCTTAGAATCTTAAGATGTGAAGAACAGGTTCAGCTCCTTCAGCCCTCAATCCTGTAAGCTGTACAAGGTATTGCAACAAACTATACCTCAAGCTAAAGCCTACTAAGGCTGTTAAAAGAATCCTTACTGCTTATGGACACAGAACAGAGTGTCAGCGCTGCTGACAGCTCAGCGTGCCTGGCACTGGGGTATACTTGCAGCAGTAGTTAAAGGAAAGCCAGATTTTGTCACAGCAGAGCGAGGCGTATGGTTAAAGAGAGCAATCACAAGAGCCAGACGAGGTGCTAATAGGGACCAGAGGGTAACAGCTCCGGGACTTCAGGAGTGGAGCCAACATTCAGGAGTTAAACATCGTTTTGAAATAGGGTGTCTGACCTCTGAGAGCTGATCGTGTCAGTCGTGCCACATCTTTGGCTGAAACAAGGAACAGTGATCAATGACAGAGAACGAACATTTGACTTAATGCACCTGATCCGCCTCAACACCTAACACTGTCAGAATGTCTGACTGCAGGGGTTTGCTCTGTTTAATTCTGAGACTACATATTAGTTTCTTTAAATTTATTTTGAGGGTTTTTTTTAATTCTGCACACCAGTACTTTTCTTCCCGGATTCACTCTCTCATAAAATTTCATGTGGTTTTATTCAAAATAATAATATTTATACTTTTCCAATCAGCTGAAAATAAAATATATTTATGTCTATACCTGCAGCTCACTCCTGTTTGTTGTCTATTAATCCAAAACTATATGTCATGCTTACATTGCCTGTTTGCTGATCCGCAGTTGTTTTCCACATAATTGCTGATTAATTCTAGATTTAGAACCTTGTTACTTTTAAAATCTCCCAATTTTCACATTTTCCAGGAAAGCATAAGCATAAAGAAAACCATTCAAATGTTTGAAACAGATGTATTTCGATCAGTGGAAATCCACACACAAGGTGCAATTGTGCCTTCCTGAACTAAGTGACATAATGAGAAAAGGACACTGGAGATTCTCGTGTATCTTGCATGACAGTATGGATTTTTAAATTATTTTTTTTAAAAGGAAGCCATAAAAGAAAAAGTGACACCAGATTCAGTCACCTATACTCATGCTCCATTTCAGCGCATTTTAGTCACCTACTGCAGCCCACGTGGGTATGACAATAAAAGAGAATTATCTCTTGTCATATCAAGGATACCAGGATATTTGGTATTTAATATTCTTGCTTTGCCTCACATATGAGGCTGAATTGAACAAGTACTGCAGCAGATGCTGTTTCTGCTGCTATGGAAAATAAAAGCATTGTGTTGAATTTAAAGTGAGGAACACTATAAGGTAATAAGATTATACTTCAATTTTCCCATGTGCATAAAAAAGACAAGGAATTAGTCTACTTCTGGATATTTACGTCTTCTTGTTAAAAGCTAGCATACAGTATTAATACAAAAGACCTGGGTCAGTTCAGGCTTCACAATGTTAGAAAGGAAAGACATTATTTGGGATGAAGAAAATACTTCTAGAAATTCATATCCTATATTTCATACTTATGATGGAAAGAAAAGAGATGCATAGACAGTCAGAAAATACAACTTTTTTAATGAGCAAGAGCAAGGAAGGAAGAGAAATATTAAGAGAACTCTAGTCACATAATATTAATAATTTCTTTCAAAGAAATGAGAAACAAACAAACAATTACAGACAGAAAAAAAAATTAAAAAAGAAAAAAAAAAAAAGAAAAAAAAGGATGGGCCCAGGATTCTATACATGGAAAACTACTTCTTCAGACAAAACACTATACACAGAAAAATATATATCAAACTTGTATCCTGTCTCTTGAACAGAACTTGAATTGCTTGTGCACTGAGGAGTTTGATTAGGTAATGGTCATGCGGAATTTTCCATCAAGAGGAAGTATGGAAGCAAGACCCATTTAATGACAAGATAATTTGATAATGTGAACTTTACTCAGGTCTAATTTCTGTGAAATATATAAAGGAAACAGGCCAAGATTACAATATCTTTTTATAAGGGGGAAAACAAGTTTTAGGAATATTTGGTTATATTTCTTTTTGGCTTGTCTTAGGCCAAGTAAAGGCAGTGGTCTATCTAAAAGCGGCTGCAAAAAGTACCACGGAAGCAGCATTTTACATACAGTCCCTCTCTTGCACAAATCTTGCACCCTTCTTGATGCAAAAACCTGAAAAGAAAAGGAAACTCTGGTCATTCAAAAGGTGAAAAACAAAGACATCTTGATTTCATCAGGATTCATTTTGGTTCTCTTTCAAATAACGTAAAGAAAAAAATCACAATAGATATAAGGAAATAAAACTTACTTCTGAAACTAGTAATACGTAACTGGTTTTAAATAGTTTAGCTGTCTGTGGAAAATGGATCTGTTGACACTTGTCCAAAATATATTGAGGGAAATTTCCCTGCAGGTATTACAGGCTGGAGTAGAACTCATGGTAGACACAATTTGCACCATGAGACAACAAATCTGGCTGCAGGAGGGCTGATAGGCCGTAGGCCAAAAATTTCTGCCTAATGGCAACATATTGATGCACGTAGAAGAATGGATATTAGCTATCATCAGAATCAGAACTACAATAATCAGTAGCTACAAATGTATACATAACTTGACAATATTTACTCACTTCTACTTCCTTAGAATAAGTTAAAAATACCCTAACTTTGGGAGTGGTCTCATCCACCTTGTTTTTTCCCTCCAGAAAGAAAATGTCATCAACAAGCTGATACTATACAATTTCATTTCCACAGTGAAACTGAAGAGTCTACATTTCTTTGAAACTAGGAGAATTATTTCAGTACTGGATAACTGTAATTCCAGTCCAGAGATATTATTAAACCTCCTAATCCACAGTTAATATATATAGCTGTTGAGTCAGTAGAAAGATTCACAGATTCATGTTAATGCTGTATTTCAAAAAATATATGTGAGTAAAAAGTGGATATAAACAACCAAGTGCATCAATATACATTTCCCAATATTTGCAAAGTAGGGATTCAAGTTCTTACACTTACCTGTAATGTTTATGCATTTGACAGACATTGAGAGATCAGATTTCCTTCACAAAATTAAAGTCATTAAAAGTCTACAACAGAACACTTGGTTAAAAGTATTTTAATTCATCATGACTGATACCCTCATTCTATTTATTGGTAGCACAGGCTCCTGTATTGGCCAAAAATTTTCATCGTATACCTGTGTCTCTGAACACAGTTGTGTTTGTGTGCAATTATTGTAAAAGTGAAAAGAGGAATTATTATCTTCATATCCTGATATTTATAAGAATACAGCATATAGAAGGATCTATGCATGCTTGAGAGATAAATAACAATAATTTTCTATTACTCCCACATTCTGATTTTCTGGGGTTTTTTAATCTGAATTCCCCTGCTGTTTCCTCTTTTTTATTTTCATAGATTCAGATCGTATTTCCTGAAATCTTCTTCTAACTTTTAATATGATAAGGAAAAAAAAAATTAAATCACAGAGGGAAAGTATCACATATATTAAAAAATCCCTTTATTAACTAATCAACATTGGTGAAGTCTAGCAGCACAGAATTGCCATAAGAATTTTATATATAATTCATAGAATTGAAGTATATTTGAGAAATATCAGTCTCAACAGACACTATGAAAACAGAAAGAGAAACTAATTTTGGGGAGTATAACTCAGAATCATCTATTCTAGGTATTTGCAACATTTTCATCTTGCATTATAATTTAACTATAGTATGTGTCTGATAATTTTGAGGAGAACTGTGGAAGGGATGACAACTAGTCCAGTCTTTTGCTCAAGGCGGAAATTCTGCTTACACTAACATTCCTAGTCTCACCGAGGAAATTCTTCACAATCATAGTGACAGTAGGATAGATAGTAAGCTGTCATTTTATATGTGCACTAAATCCTTATGTGATCCTCAGACGAAAGAGTGACTTAATGGAGACACATTGACAAAGCAACCACTAAATATTCACTGTGTGTCATTATCTAACACAGGCTTTCCTTTAGATATGATGCATTAGGACACTTTAGTCCTTAGTGACCCCTGAACTAACACTTCAACTTGTTTGTAAAAATAGTGAGATGTCAGTATTTTGCATTGAGTTGTCACATAAAACACTGTGTTTTACCTATTTTTTCAAAGTCAAAATCACTCTTGCAACCAATGGAGTATTGCATGAGAAAAGAGGAAATTTGAGAGAGCATAAATTTTCTCTTTGCATGGTGGTTTCTTTGTTAATTGACATCTTTTCTTTCAGCATATCTGTATTCTCAGTTAGAGAATACATTTTTTTTTCACATGGAGGCATTATTTTTGTGGATTAAATAACTTTGCTACATTCACGGAGATCCATGCCTGCAAACACAAATATTCACGTTCAGTCTCTTGCTTCTCTCTGCTTAACCCTCTATTCATGTAGTTCATGGTCACCTGATTATCAATTATCAATTATCAATTATCTCACATTGGAAAAGCTTTGATACTGACTAGACACATCAGAAATGGAGAATTTAAAAGAGGATTTGGGGAAATCTTCCCCTCTTCATTGGAAACACATCCATAATCATGAAAATCTTCATTAAATTGCATTGTATTTGCAAAATTTTGTCCAAGACACGATTTCAGGACTTATGGACAAAATCCAGACATCTAAGTCCCAAAGCTCTTTTGGTAATAAAACATTGAACTTATTTAGCTAGGCATTTTCATGTGTATCACTTTCTCAAAGAAATGGGAAGAGCATGAAATTTTGCATCTTTATCTTCCAGAACTCTAAGTTTATGGATTTCCCACATGCACCATAAGCATTAAAAAATTTCAAGTAAGGTATAATACTTACCTATCCTCTTTCTTATATTCTGTCTGTTAATAGGTTCTGTACCTTTTAAGCATTTCTCAACCACCTTTGGCTACTGACATTGAATCCATATGAAACTGGAATATGGCTTATAACTCTTTTCAGCAACCATCACCTTGTTAATTGATAATTGACAATTGCAAATATGTTCACTAAGATTTATTCTAAAGATACCAATGGATATGATAAGTCCTGTGTGGAAATAATGGGTTTTTTATGCTGTAATATTGTTTATATCATGTCAGAGGACACAACATGCACATAGCAATTGAGAGCAACGTTTGAGTTTTACTTTTAGGTGATGGCAGGATGATTTTGCAAAACTGTTTCTGACGTGTCTAAATTAATTTATATAATCAATCTGCTAGCAGCATATGAAACAGCAGTTTGCTGGGATGAAATGATATGAAATTTGTTTTATAAAACATAAACCAATTTTTATATTGCAATATATTTAACTCTAGCATAAGTGGAATGCACCCTGACAACACTTAGGACAAGTTGACTGTATGAAATACTGTTTAAATTAAGCTCAAAAAATTGGTATATAGACACTGTTTTACCTTCACGAGGTAAATTTTCGCTTGGTCACCTTAACTTAAAAGACTGTCTTGCTTTTTTTGCCAAAATATTTACAAACATTTTTGCTTGCTTTTTCAGTCATTATGTGCTCTACAGGTTTCGCAGTGGTGACTAAGAACAGATGTACAGCCATTTTTATTGTTATTTTTCAGTAAAATTTTCAGTAACTTGACACTATACTGGAATAAGATTTGCATCTTATTCATTGACCTTTCCTCGGCTTGTGACGTTTGTTTAAGTTTTTCTGACTCATGCTGTAACTGGAAAATAATTTGAGTAGCAGTACTAATTCTTCGGTGAGTGTTGTATTTATGCCCATGGTTCATATTTGGTAGTAGTACCTAAAGATACTTCAGCTGAGTAAGCTAAATTTTGTCCTCCAATCCAAGAGAGGACTCTTCTCTCTCATGTGTCAGACTGCAGATATCACACGTTCCTATTGCTCACCTGAACATTTCATTAATCTGTGAGCTTAGTCTGTGCCTCAGGTAGGAGATCACAAGCTGATGTAAGTATGTCATGTCTGGCAATTATTGGTCTGGTGTGATTTACAGGCAAGGTTGATTTAAAAACAGTCTTATTGGCAGAAGGATGAAGAAACAACTTCAGTCTACAGTTCACCTGTAGATTACAGTGTGGTGCAACTGGAAGAGTATCACAAGTTGGTCCATAAACAAATTATATAAATATATATATGTATATGTACACACACATCCCCACGTACATATATATGAAACATTTCAATAGCTGCATCAATCATTTCCAGTTTAGAAAGGTAGATATTAAAATTCTGAGAAATCTTCAGGTACGACCAAGGAACTTTCATTAAAAAAAAAAATTAAGATGGAAGATTTTCCACCAAGAAGCCCCAGTTGTGGAATTTAGGATCATATTTAATTAGTTTTGGACTCTCTATCAGCTTCCTTTGGTTTTGGAAAGAATGTTGATTTTTTCCTTCTTTTTATGTACTGAAAGAAAAGGCTGTTTTTCCTCTCATACACCAGAACAAAAGGATTTCCTGTTTCTTTCTAGGAAACTTAAAATGAACAGACTTTAGAAATTGTTTGAAAGTAAAACTGTGTAAGAATATTTTATTCTCTCTGTATTCAACCAAAATGCAGATATACAGGAAATGGCTAAAACGGTTTAGTGATTCCAAGGAGTTTTAAATATTGACGAATAACATTATAACTATTGATTTTCATACAATAACTATTTATTTGCATATGATTTCCTCATGGAAATAGTAGTATTTTGATTACAGGGTTTTCAGGGTTTCTCTTCTTTCTGCATGCAGTTACACCTGTGAAACTATTCTTATCTCCCCCCACCCCCATAATTTTTCTCTTTAACTGACTATTGGATTATACCACAAAACACTGACCTCCTTTAAGTTTAAATGGGGTATTTTATTCTGTGGGAGACACCTTAAGCACTTTTTCTAAGTCAGTTGCAGACGTGGTGATGACTCAATTCAGTCTTAGCAATGCAGAAGGAAGAGCAGGTTTGGATAGAAGACAAAGAAAGAATACTGTACATGTGCACAGAGAAGTGGCAGCAGTAGTGACTGCATCTAGTTACTGTAGACTGAGTCCAGATTTTTGGCTCTGCTGAGACAGCACTGCTTTGTTTTGTTGAGCAACTGGAAGCTAGAAAGTCTTAACTTTTCTACATAGTGTGAGGAGGTTCAAAGAATCTGCTAGGAAGGACAAGAGTTTATACAGTATTCCTATGATTTTGTAAAACAATTTAGAATCACAGAATCATAGAATCATAGAACATCTCAAGGAAAGGACTCCTAAGGATCCTCAAGACCAAATCCCCGTTTCCTGCAGGATTACTTGAAAGTAAATTACATAACTGAGAGCATTCTCCAGACATTCCTTGAACTGTGACAGAATTCATGCCATGACAACTTTCCTGTGAAGCCTGTTCTGGTGACTGACCATGCTCTCAGTGAAGAACCTAATCTCCAATCTGAATTCATCCTGATGCAGCTCCATTCTATTTCCTTGTGTTCTATTGCTGGTCACTAGACAGAGAAGGTCGGTGCCTCCCACTACAAGGAATTTGTGCAAAACTTTCCCTCTTCTTCCTTCCCAGCCCCAGACTCACCAAGCCTTTTTTTCTGGATAAAGACATATCTAGCAGGAGCTGTTTTTACATCACTGACACTTAACAAATGTTACCTGAGTCCTCATCAATTATTTCAAGAGGAAAAATTCCAATATTTTTTGCTCTGTAACAGAGGAAGACACAGTGCCAATTTTAAGAAACGTCTCCAGCTCAGCTTGTTTGATCTAGGAAAGATGTTGGGGTAAACTGTGTGATTTTCACTGCCACATATCACCTGAAGCTGTAGCTCGAGGAGCTTTAACATTTTTTTGCACCCCTATATATCAAATAATATCGTGCATATGCACTGGTCTGCACAGATGAGGAAATTTCTTCTATCCTTTCAATCCTTTCACAGCATCTTTTCACTGCTTAATCAAACCAGAATGATGTTTAAAAACAACTACTCGTTTCTTGTTAAAGACAATCCTCTTAACTTATTACTGGCATATGCACCATTTTCTTCACGGACCCCATGTTCATTAGTTTTCTTCTGTTTCCTCCCCTATGACCTGACTGATAGAAATGAAAATTGGTTATTATGCATCTCACAGATATTATTAGAGGAGAAACAGGAAGTGTAAGCGATATTTAATAGCTTTCTTGAAAGTTTTATATTAGCCTCTATGGTAAGAATGTTTGGTCAATCAATCAAACCTCTTTGTAGTCTCAAATTACCTGTCACCTATCCCAAAACACTGCCAGTATTTTAGCAATGTCCCTTCACCTATTTTCAGGAATGCTTTTGATAAGATTCTAATTGACATATTTATGCAAGCAGGCTTAGTAAATAAAAATTACTTTAATGGTTAGATTTACTAGTACATTATCAGACAGATTGAAGTGTTCTGTTTTCCAAGGCACCTCATTCTAGAAAATCTCAATTTCTTTGTCTGCTGAATTGTGTAACAGCTAGTACTCTCATCGTGCAGTTATCATTATGAGAGAGAATTTGCTGTGGCAGATATCTAAAAAGCGTTGCCAGCCAACAAATCTTTAAAAGTCACATTTTCCTCCAGAGAAATTCACTGAGTCATCATAATATGACAAGTGTTTGATTTCTTCTTAAACCCAATAGCTATTGTAAAGCACTAAAATTGCAGATTTCATTTCAATGAGAATGAGTGAAATTGAGGTATTTGAGAACAGAAAAAGTTTAGATGGCAAGGATGGAGAAGAATTAGACAGCACAAAATGGGAGGAAAATCCAGAAACAAGAACAGAAGAAAGTAAAAAAAAAAACCACCCTCAAACACAAACTAAAAAAATCTGCCCAATTTGAAAGCAAAATCTGAAGTAGGATCAAAAATTATATATTTTTCAATCCTCTGAAGTGGAAGAAACAAGAATTTTGGTATAGTTTAGAAATCTAGATCACTTCTGAATATCTAAAATTTATAACCACTTTAAAATTATGAACAAAATCTTAAGAGGAAAAGTCAGTGATTAGTATGTTAAATTTGTATCCCAGTTCAATATGATTATTACATTATGGAATTACTGTCTTATGATAACACAAGTTCCAAAAATTTATAAGAATTTGCAAACTACCACACACCTTAAAGTAAATGTGTTTCTTTTCATAGGTTAATTTCTTTTCCCAATATTACTAATGGAGAAATCAAGTGGTATTTCATGCATTTAGCAAATGAGTGCATTTGTCTTTTATTCTAATTTTTTTCTTCTGATCATCTTCCTCAACCAGGAATCTGCTGGCCTGTAATATCCAGACCTCTACTTCATGACTATGCAGCTTTGCATTTCTCTCCTTTATTCTAATGGCCAAAAAGGAAAAATTTCTTTGTCCAGAAGGTCACACAAAACTTATTTCAAGGACTGGAACTTTCCTCTTGAATATGGAATAAGAAATGATACTTTCCCCATTTTATTTAGCTATGCAAAGGCTATGTCTCCCAAGTGACCTGACACAGACCTAGTCAACACCATCCATAATGAAAATCAATGGCACCAAGTCACTAAACAATTACTCTATCTTCTTTAAAAATGCACAAGTCTTCAAAAAAACAAGGATTCAGAGACTGATTAATTTGCCATTTGCTTTGGAGATTGCACAAGTTGCATTATTTAAGATGTTGCCTTTACTTTGTGTTCTCAAAGGATGGACCAAGATCAAAGTCTTATAGTATGTTGTGTCTCCTAAAAAAAAGGGGTGGCTAGGTGACTAGATGATGGGAAATACAGATCTGAGCTGTAGTTGTGGAAGTTTCATAAATACCTGTTTGTGTAGGTTCTTAATAAACATTTTTCTTTTGAATACAAACCCTACAATTATCTAGCTTTTCAAGCTTCCAAATCTGGGTTGACAGTAAAGAAGGCATTTTAGATACAATAATTTAGATGTAAACCTAGAAAAATACCAACAAAAATAATTAGAAATTGCAACCGATTTTGACTAGAACCAAGCACTAAAGAACCCTTTTAAAGATGATATTTTCAAAAGTGTTTTTAAACACTGGGAATTCAGCAGACTTATACTTTTTGTAGTCTCCTAGTAAACCCTCAAATCCAAAGCAATTAATGACTTCACAATTTTGTCACAATCTTCCAAATGGGGAGACTGCATACTTTTTCATTTCACAAAAGGTCATGTCTAGACGCGTCTGCCATCACGTATAACAGATATTTGGAGGAAACTGTATATGTAAGGTAATCAGGGTACTGAATGTAAAAACTGGGTGGCAGTTTCTGTATTTGCCTGGGTATAAAACTAATTCTTAAACCAGCTTTTCAGAATTAATGCATTACATTCAGAAAGCAGCCTACCTTGCTTTAAGTAAAATTACGTCACAGGATCAAGAAGTTTTGTGACAAAGAATCTCAAGATGGAGGGAGATTTTATACCAGGGCCTGGTTTAGCAGGACAAGGGATAATTATTTTAAACTGAAAGAGAATAAATTTAGATTGGATCTAAGGAATAAGCTTTTCATGGTGAGAGTGGTGAGACAGTGAAACAAGTTACCAGAGTCATGGATGCCCAGTCACTGGCAGTGTCCAAAGTCATGCTGGAGAAGGCTTTGATCTAGTGCAAGATGTCCCTTCCTGTGGCAGGGGGTGGTGGAACAGATTATCTTTAAATATCTCTTCCAACCAAAACTATTCCATGACTCTACAATTTCATGACTTTTCAAGTTATTTTCACTTATCCTTGACACTTGAATAAACTGGTCCGCTAACACTTTGCAATGGTAGACATGTAGCAGTTCAAGTCCAAAACTACTTTCAATATCTAAATAAAGAACCATTAAAAGATGTTGTATATGGCTCTTTAATGGAAAGAGATCAAGACAGAATTAAAACAGGTTCTTGGACTTTGTTGTGTTGCTGAGCCTGTACAGCAATGACAGATAGAGATGGACATATTTTTTTCTGAATTATGTAAAAAATCTGATAATCCCTGTCTAAGAGAGAGAAGTGTAGACAGAAGTGTAATAAATAGTTTCCTTGGGAGAAGGATATGCTTCTTCTTTCTGCAAGCAGCAATATAATGATTGTGAGAATGTTAATGGCCAAGGTTTGCCCTAGCTGGAAGGAACGGTCCCAGCAGGGAACAGAGGAGGGTTTCAGTCTCATATAAAGTCTTGGCTGTTCACTTCCTCCCCACCCAATTTCTCTCCTATTTCTTTAAAGTATCATCTAAACCACTGTGGATCTATGCTTCACACTGAGTTTTTCAACAGGGGACCAGAGGTTTTAAACAGCAGCTTTCTTTCCAGTACGCTTGGTTTTTGTACCTATGCTCTACATTTACATGTACCTCGAAAGATAGATACTAGCATAAATAATAAATACTTATGTATATACATATATGTATATATGTATGTTTTATAATACATAGATATTTGTGTCTATGTATATAAACTTTAATGTCTATGTAGTTATTTCAATCTCTTTTTTCCTAATTGCTTTCAAGTCTTTCCATAGCCTTACTAAGCTCTAAAACAGCTCATGTAACCTTTACACTATTACAAAATCTCTTCTACTATTCTTTATATCATACCGAACTTCTGATTTTTCATTTGTAGCTTGGATACTAGTCCCTCTCAGCACAGAAATGTGTATTTAGATGAACTTGTCCTTTTGTTCCTGAGATTATTATTTCTGCCTTTCAACAGGTGTCCAGTTCAGTACTCAGTGACTTTTTCTGTGGGAGCAATTTTGTAACCATTACAAAGGCATCACTTATGTGATCTGATTTCTGTAATACCTGACAAATTTACTTCAGATTCGTTATTGCAGAAATAGGGATTGATCCTGCAATATTGTTGGCTGCAATCACAGGGTTAGGCCACAGATTGGTGTACTATTACAACGAAATATCATGTAGACTGTGTAGAGACAAATCAAAATAACTTGTCGCCATGATATGGCATTACCAGAGCCACCAGAACTACCAGAGCCCTGGTGCTGGGATGTATTTAGGCATCTAAAAGCATCGATCATGCACCATCCAACCCTGTTATTAAGTCAGTGAGAACTGCTTGGTTATCAAGGCTTTTGTAAAATCAGCTTGTCAATTTAGAGACATAAACATAGATTTGGAAATCAAACTTAGGCACCATTTTTTAAAAAAAAATTGGCACTAGAAGACAAGCATGACAATATTAAAGGTTGTGTGCAAATCAAAGAAAATTGACAAGAATGCTGTTTCTGACATAGATTTAAATGGCTGACTCTAAAGTGGTGGGAAATTCCACATTTTAATGTAGTTTCTCTCCTAAATCAATTTACCTGTGGTTCATATTATTAATACATATACTTGAAATGACACTGAGTGCAACTTTCAAATTAAGATAATTTCTTATTTTCTTTCAGAAAGCCATAGTAGCTGATTTGTTTGTTTGTTTGTTTGTTTCTTTGGTGTAAGTTTGAGTGAATGTTCTTGCTATTTTCTTCAGTTAAAATTAACACTGCCAAAAATCCAGGACCTTTACTTCTTTGAAACTCTATTAAATAATTCATGCTGCAGAAGGAACTCTAAGTCCTTACTCACAATAATTTAAAAAAAAAAAATTGTCCTTAGATATCTGCATTTTGTCAAGTTGATGCTTCCAGACTGCTGTCTAAACTGAACAAGAACTGTGAAGGAACTGTGGTGACACAGCACTCTGTAATGGTAGTGTAAAAGCCTCAAGTGAAATGGTATTGCAGGACTAATCCTGTAAAACTGATGGATTGCAGAACTGAAGCTATAAATCTTATGAGGAGTGGCTGAGTAAGCTGGTGGTGTTCAGCCTGGAGAAAAGGAGGATCAGGAGGGACTGCTTCACTCTCTACAACTACCTGAAAGGAGGCTGTTGAGAGCTAGGAATTGGCCTCTTCTCCCTGGCAACAAGCAACAGAATGAGAAGAAATTACAAGTTGCATCAGTGAAGGCTTAGATTGTATACTAGGAAAAGTTTCTTCATTACAATGGTTATTAAGTATTGAAACAGGCTGCCCAGGGAAGTGGTTGTGACACCATCTTTAGAGGTATTTTAGAAGAGTGTAGATGTGGCACTTGGAGACATGGATTAATGATGGACTTGACACTGCTGGGTTAGCTGGGCTCAATACTCCTAAAGGTCTTTTCCAACCTAAATGCTCCTATGACTGTGAATCTATTTACTGTGTGCATAATCAAATGAGTTTTCTCCTCTGTTACCAGGTGCACACATATTTGTTCCAGGGAAATGCCTGTAACTGTAAGATTTTTTTTAGAGAAAACATGCTTACTAGCTGGTTTTGCTCACAGAGTCAATAAGAAGGAAATCAGGATTGATTCTGTTGTTGGTTAGGCCTACACAAATATGACAACAAATTTCTGTATAGATACTTCTGGATAAAGAAACCTACTCTCATCTGAGGAAAAGAAGTACTGCAAGTATCTCAAATAGCTGGACTGAAGAGAGAGAAAGCAGTCTTTAAGACACATGACTGGGATTTATGTAATGGGTACTTTTTTGCTGCCTTTACCATTTTTCTCCCTCAGCGTAGATCTCTGTTTGGTGCCTAAACCTTCATTTGCACTGTCCTAGCTCTTCTACACAGGGCCTAAGGCTGCCAGAAAAGAGGGAAAAAAAAAGGTACATACATTCAACTTTAAAAGCTGAGTTGTTCCATGCAATTACTCTCAGACTTTGATGGAGAAATTAGTTAAAAATTTGAGTAGCTTTCTGAAAAATCACATTGCGTTCCCAGGCAGGTGGGCCCTGCGATCCCAGTGCCTTGCACCCGGGCACTTGCCCCGGACACAGGCAGCCGGTGGGTAAGCGCACACCTGCACGTGTCCCACTGTGTCTGTCACCAGCCCCGCCGTCAGAAACCACCCTGCCCACGCACCCCAGGGTGTGCAGAGGGATGGGACACACTCCGGCTCCTGCCGATGGCTGGGGAGACAACAAAGTGTGTGCGCCTGGAAACATGCACTGCACACTGCAGGCTTCCTGTTGTGCTTTCATGCAGTGCCCAACACAATCTTAGCTGAATTATTTGCAGAATATTTGTACTACTTGTATTCTGCTTTATACCTGCCAGTTTGTAGCATCTTAACTTTTTTTGTTTTTCTGAAACACTAATACAAATACTAATACAAATCAACGCTACTGAGGTTATTTGCAGAAATTACACTGCGTATTCATCTTGTGGCTTTTGCTTGTAACTGGATCAAATAATTTACATGAAGTTTAAAACATTACTGTGAGGTAAATCCCAACTCTTTGTAACTCTATGTTACACAGAAAAATCACTGTAAGAATATATAGTCCGCTTATTTATAAGTGGCTTTTCTATCACCGGGAAAGAAGAAGTAATTAAAAATAAAATTAATAATTAAAAGTTGGAAGCCTATCAAAGCCATTGTAAAAAAAGTAGCAAAACAGTGTGTCATAGATCCTCCAAAAGTTATCTTTTTTAATGGAAGATTGATTAAAAATTAGAAAGCACTAAAATGAATTGCCACCTCTAAGGGATCCATACAATTCAATCTAAAAATACTTTTACATCAAGAATTTCCCAGCTTATATTTCTCTTTACATAATTACACTGTAGACCAATAATTTTCATTACAATATAATGAACCTGTCATAAAAGCACAATTATATCATAGTCCTGTGTTTCAGCAATTCAGGATATTGTCTTTGTTTAGTTTTCTTAGGAAAGTGGTGCTTTTGAGATTACTTTACTTCAGTGGAAACACTTAAAAAATAAGTATCTCGTTTGCTTCTTCATCCCCCTTTGCTTTTTAAGATTCTGGAGGCATTAGAGTTTGTTAAGGAAAAAGACTGAGCTTCCCATGGGCATTCACACTTTTTGGGGTGGTGATCTGAAACCAGACCAATTGAGAGTATTCAAAATAGGGTGTTCTTTGTGTAACAAAGGGGCTGTAAAACTGCTAGACAATTCTTGACCTTTTTTTTCTCATAGTGGATAAGACACGCATAGAAAGAAATCTTTTTGACTAACTGACATGATGGGGAAGGATAACTGATACTATTCAATGAAGGTGTGTTAATGAAACTCAGATTTCAAAAAATTGTCATGATAGTCTTTCCGAGTGCCACGTAAATTTACTTGTGTATAAATAAGGAGACTTCTACTATATAGCTGGATACAACTGAGGTGAAATTACAGACTCCAAGCTGTGGATCTTTGCCCTACTTCTTTATTGGTCCTGTATTGATGATATTATTTCCCAGAAATACAATTCATATCTTAGTATCCTGATGTCATCACAAAACCTCTCTCGATTTTTGAGCAGTCCTGCAAATCTGGAGAGGTCCCAGCTGACTGGAAGCTGGTGAACATTGTCCCAATTTTCAAGAAGGTCAAGAAGGAGGACCCTGTAAACTACAGATCTGTCAGTCCCATTTCAGTGCCTGGTAAAGTTAAGGAGAAGATTATTCTGGGAAGTATTTGAGAACACCTGGGGGTCTAGACAGCCACTGGTCACAGCCAGCATGGCTTCATGAGGGGAAACTCCTGCTTATCAAACCTGATTTCCCTTCGTGACAGGATGACCTACCTTGCATATCAAGGGAAGTCAGTTGATGTAATCCATTTGGATTTCAGAAGAGCTTTTGATACTGTGTCCCTCTGGACAAAATATCCATTGTTCAGCTGGATAAACACATCATCTGATGAGTGAGGAACTGGCTCACAGGTCAGGCACAAAGAGCTACAGTGAATGGGATGACATCAGACTGGTGATCTGTCACTAGTGGGGTTCTGCAGGGCTCCGTCCTCAGCCCTGTGCTCTTCAGCATCTTCCTAAATGGCTTGGACACAGGACTGGAAGGGATACTTAGCATGTTAACAGATGATATGAAACTGCAAGGAGCTGTTTACTCTTTTACTTCCTCAAAAGCGGGGAAGCCCAGCGGAGAGACCTTGACAAATAAGAGGGCTGGGCAATCACCAGCTGTATGAAGTTCAGCGAGGGAAAGTGCCAGATTTTGCTCCTAAAATGGGGTAGCCCTGGATGTACAGGCAGACTGGGGAATTTGATGCTGGAAAGCAGTGATGTGAAAAGGGGGAGTCCTGGTTGACAGAAAGTTGAACACAAGCCAGCAGGGAGGGCCAGCCATGTCCTGGGGTACATCAGGCACAGCATAGCCAGCTGGACATGGGAGGGGATTGTCCTGCTCTGCTCTGCACTGGGGTGGCCTCACCTCGAGTGCTGGGGGCAGGTCTGGGTGCCACAACACAGAAAAGCCACTGAGCTGTTAGAGAGTGTCCAAAGGAGGGCACGAGGATGGTGAAGGGCCTTGAGGGGAAGCCGTGTGAGGAGTGGCTGAGGGCACATGGTTTGTTTCAGCCTAGAGAAGAGAAGACTGAGGGGAAATCTCATCACAGTCTACAACTTCCTTGTGAGGGGAAGAGGAGGGGCAGGCACTGATGTCTTCTCTCTGGTGACAGTGACAGGACCCAAAGGAATGGCCTGAAGCTGTGTCAGGGGAGGTTTAGGTTGGATATCACGAAAAGGTTCTTCCCCCAGAGGGTGGTTGGGCACTGGAACGGGCTCCCCAGGAAAGCGGTCACAGCACCAAGCCTGACGGAGCTCAAGAAGCGTTTAGACAGAGCTCTCAGGCACATGGTGTGGGCTGGTCGGTGCAGGGCCAAGAGCTGGACTTTGTTGATTCTTGTGTGACCCTTCCAACTCAGCTTATTCTGTGTCAGAAGTTTTTGTACTTGTTCATTTCATGCATCTTCATTGCCCCTCTGCTTAAAAGGGATTTTCTTGCAACTGTAATGTTTATAACCACAAATATATTCTCAGTTTACAAAGAGTGACTAGCAACAGATGAAACAGTCCATCACACTATGAACTAGTCACTTTTCCATGACCAACCCTTTGCAAATATAAGTATAGGCAAACAGGCATCCTTTTAAGAAATCCTTATATTGCACTTTCCTTTTGTAAGGAAAAGGAAATCATGTCAACATACTTCTTAATGCTAAGCTTGCATGGTTCTCTAAAATAAAAGTAATAAATTAATATTGTGACAGAAAGTACAATTATCATCAATTTTAATTTTCTGCAGCAAGTTGTTACATTGCTAGATTTCTTTCCAGTGTTTAAAATAGAAGGGTTGGTGGGGGCTAACAGTTGTTATGACACAGGCCTGAAGAAGTCTTTACACCCCAAACCATATTTAGTAGGTGGATCCTTTTCATATAAGGCTGTAAATATACAATTTATTTCACATTATTCCATGGTAGTGCCATCAATCATAGATGTGATTAAGTAATCTAGGATTAGGAAAAGTGTCAGTTCGTATTCCCTGGCTTTTTCTTTCTTTCTTCTATGGAAACTGCTATCCATGAGCCACAATGCAGACTGACCTACACATCCCTCTGAAGGGGAAAGGAAGTCAGTGCCCTGCTGGCCTCTTTGTTTATGTAACCTGCGTGGTCCAAAAATGTAGGAAGAGGACCAGCTCTGTAGCAGCCCTTTTATCTTTCCCTAGAGTAGAGTGCTGCAGGAAACAAGGAAAGCTGTCCCTCTGCTGACCCCGAACTGCTCAAAATGAAGTGAGTTAGAGGCAGCAGCAGTGTATGCAGTACATGCAAGCTGTATCTCAGGAGCCCACCGACAAAAGAGAAGCAGCAGCAGAATTGTTCCTTATCTTGAGGAAACAATGCCTCCCTGGGCTGCTGAAGAGCTCATTCAGTTTCTTCTCAGTTCTTTGTCCTAGACTGAGACTGAAATCTCAAACTAGCCCACAAGGAATTCTCTAATAGATATTACGGCATGTCATCACAGTCAAATCTCAGGAAAATTCTGCAAATAAATGAGGTGTTTCAGAGGTGTGAGTTTGTATGAAAAAGACTGATTCTGATACAGTAACAATAAATGTCTGATTCCTTGTGTTTAAGGTTTCCAAAAATGGTTTTATTTTATGATACAGCTTTTCATCTCCATCATATATAATCTCTAGGCATGAAAAAAACAAATCCAAAATGTCTCCTAAAATGACAACCTGCCTGCCCCTGACTGTGGAGCTTCTGAAATCATGCTGAGCATCTCATTATAGGACTCTCAATTATGTCTGGCTTTCTGCCTGAAATTTACTTGTGAAGGTTGATTGATAGCTTCAAGGAACTGCTTTTTTCTTTTACACTGATAAATGACAGCTTCTGAAGAGACTACTTTGCAAAATGTCTATGCTTATAGTAGGCCAAAGTGTCTTCCTTGCTGTTCAGGTCTGGTATCTGGAGGAGTATTTATAGTCAGATGATGAAGAAAAGGTAATGTAATAGAAAGCAGTTCCAGTGCCCATGAGGATGAAAGTGGGTCTTTGCAACCAGTTTTACTATTTTGGCTCCAAGTTTCATCAAAGGAAAGAGGAAATTCATTCCAAAATTAAAAAAACAAAAAAACAAAAAAAACCCAAACAAACAAACAAACAAAACCCCAAAAACCCAAAAAACCCCCAAAACCCAAAAAAACCAACCCAAACCCAAACATCCCCAAACCCATAAGCTACTTCACAGCAATATATATATATATATATATATATATATATATAAATATATAAATTTTTTTGGCTCAGCACTCCCAAGCTGCACTCACCCTTCTCACAGGAAGCAGCAGGTGAGTGCTGAGCACAGAAGGGTGTTTGCCAACTCCTTTTGGCAAACACAAAAGTGGGGCAGGGCGTCTGCACTACTCATGTCAGCGTGTCTGTGGATTTCACTGGTGCCCCTCACAGGACGAAGGCAAACATTATTTTGGATTGCAATTTTGCCCATATTTTTAACATCCGTCTTTTGCAGAAAGATGAAATGTCTTCATTTCAAAATTGCTTCATCCTCTTATTTCAGATTATTACCCAAACACATCTTGGTATGAACACTATCTCATGTGGAGTGGCAAACCATAACTGACTACAGTTACTATTCCTCTAAGTAAAAAGAAATTTTTTAATGTGAGATGTCCTTCTAGTAAAATAATTGCGTGATTGCATCTGACAGGTGATTATGGATTATTAACAGGTGGATTTTTTCCTTTGCTCATGCGCAGGAACAATATTCATTTCTTGTAAAATGGATAAAAGAGTCTTAAAAATTAAGAATTATTTAATGGAAAAGAAAAGGGATGAGATGTTATTTAATGTTAGTTCTGCGTTATTATTTTATCAGTGCTAGACATTGTAAAGTTTGTGCAACATCAAAGGAGAAGTAAGGACCTGCATTTTTTAATTTAACAGCACCATTCCCACTGTACACACTAAAATTTAAATCACGTGCATGAAATGTAAAGAGAATTTAAACTTAGATTTCCAGATACTACATCTGTATTAATCTTTAAAGTGAAACTTAAAGCAAAATATTGAAAATAATGTAAATATCAAGATTATTTGTACTTTACAGGTCAGTGAATTGAAGCTGAGACATCTGCATGAAAAGAAAATTATGTTCCACATAATTTTGACTTAAAATAAACTATATTTTTTTGCAAAAATATGCAAAAAAGACATCTGAACACTCTAAATATTTATTAGATATATTATGATTTTGCCAGTGTAAGGTGTATACTTTTTGTCTCTGACAAGATATGAATTTTATTCTTTCCCTTCCACAAATAAAAATATCCCTTTTCAGGAGAATTAAACTGAGATGTTTTGATTATAACTGAGCATTTTAAAGGATATACTTTAAAGTTTTCAGACAGTACAAACCATGAACTGATGTAAGGACAAAACAGTTCATTTCATGCATTTTCTCTCTAGTCATTTTTTCAGTAATTTTGAAAGAGGTTTATGAGGAGGCTTTGGTATTGTGTTTTGCATTTTTTTAATTATGTTTTCACTCTAAAGTAGTATGTTTGAATGTTAAAATTCTTTAATGGAAGATTAATGATGTAGAAAAAATGCTTCTTCCTTTGATTTTGGGAAAATTTATTCAATAAAATCTAATTGCTATTCTTTTGGAAGGCCCTTGGTTTTTTGGAGTTTTCTTAAATGGCTTTTGATAATAATCTGTAAGACATTGTTAGGAAGAAAAATTCTCCTCATCAGATATTCTGTACAGAATGCAAAACCTTCCTTCTGATAAATCAGCTCTATTCTCAAAGTGACAATTCTTATGTTGAGTATCAGGCTGTACTGCAGCTCGATAAATTTGGGGAACAGAAGAAAAAGCAGAGAAACACCTCAGAATGCAAACTGTAGGGGGAAAAAAGGAAGCTGTATATAAAGCTATATATACGCTCTGTGTTGTGTAAGGATGAGAGTTTTGTTCCAAAATTTAGCTTCTTTTACTTCATTTTGTATTTTCATTTGTAAGTCCCTAGCAGCTATTGCTGTTGACTTTAAAGAAACTGGTTGGAATGAAATAAAACCACAGAAATCTCTCCTCCTGCTCAGCTCAGCTCAGCCCAGGCTGTAAGCAGTCTTCGCCTGCAGCAGATGTTTCTGCTTTAAACTTTAGACAGATAAAACTACAGGTCACTATTTTAATTACTGCTCTGGGTGCAAACATCCCTACAGAACAGCACAGAAATGTGCCAGCTGATGTCCACAACAAATTACTGACCTTTGTGGCCATATCAAAACAGGAATTTTGAACTGCGAAAAACCAAACAGGTTTATAAAGGCATGATGATTGATTGAGGGATTTGTGTGTTTGAGGGATTCCTCTGACCAGTGCGCAAAGAGGGGTCTCCACCAACCCAGCTCTGAAGCTGCCACGTGCCTTCAGTCCATGCGGCCCACTGAGCACAGGGGCACTCCCCACGCCCTTTGGTTGAGCAGCTTGGATATTTAGAGGGATAGAGAGCATCAGCATGGTCTGGGATGACCTGTGCTTTTGCACTGCCTTTGCTGATGACCAGTCAGGGTCAAAACAACCCTCGAACTTTTGTTAAGAGGAATAAATTTGATGTCTTTTGTTTTATGATCTCTGAGGCTACAGGGGAATTTTCATTATTTTTTTTCACATAAGGAGCAGAGATATACCTCTAATTATTTTATTGGGAAAGACAGAAGAAGAAAGAACTAAGGTTTCTCTTTGTCAAAGAGCACATAGACTTATTTAATTTCAGTGGGATGCCTTTAAAAATTATGATTTTTCTGGACTAGGTCTATATTTTAATTTTAAGGAAGTGAGAGGAAACAGGATCCAATGGCCAGAGAACTCAGAATAAAAAATAGTGTGTTAAAATTATGTTAATTTTTCATCATCTATTTTTAAAATTCTTAGTATTGAGTTAGCATCAATAAGTATATTTTAGAAAATGCCCCTCATTCTTTTCCTTTTCTCATTTGGTCTTCAGTAGATAGCAAATCTTTTTGGATATCAGCCAATCTTTGGACCTCAATGAACACAGAAGCAGGAGGATTCTTCTTATGAAAACTATCAGCATCTGAATGATATACAAAATGCAGAAAGCATGTAGTCAATAAAACTGGAATATTTCCTTAGAGGAAAGAAAGGATAGCAAAGCTCTCAACACATGATAAGAGCCAATCACAAAATTATCACAACAGGTAAGTTTTTGCATAGCAAAGGGTCCATGATTTGGCTTAAGATTTTATTCCACGCTTTGATGTTCTGTCTTTAACCAAGTATGTTTCCTAACCCCAGTCTTCTCCCACTGCCTTGTAATACAATGAAAATCTTCACTAAGTTGTGCTAAAGATACAAGAATACCTTTAAAGGGTCTTGAAAACGTAGTTCTTCTTAACAGTGGTAATATTCCCCACAATGACAAAGATGAACAGGTGAGAGAAAGAGACCAACCTGAAAGTATGACTTACAGTCTGTTTTCATTCTGTATTTCATCATGACTGTACAACAACAAAACCAACAACAACATAGTTATTTTGTCTTTCATAAAAGAGTACCATATATTAATTCTGGGCTAATGATTTCTCTTTGTTTTTTAAATTGTTGTATGAAAGGAAGTGGATCTTCCTGGCATACTTATTTTGTCTTTCATAAAAGAGTACCATATATTAATTCTGGACTAATTATTTCTCTTTTTTTTTTTAAAATTGTTATATAAAAGGAAGTGGATATTCCTGACTTTTTTTTTATCAGAGGATTGTTTAGCAAAGAGGATCTGACTGAGAATGGCACTAATTAGGCACAGTTGTAATCCAATTTCTATGGAGCCAAGGAATTGGAAGCATTTAAATGAAACTAAAAATTATTGTGATTTTAGGTAACTTTAGGGATGTGATAATTCATACCCTTAGATATACACTTAGTATTTTCCTGAGTTAAGACATACAGGTCAAAAAATTTGTTATCATTATTTTTCAATGCACTAACACTTTTAACTGGTTTATTCTGCGATATTTCCTTCACATCTGTGAATAATCTAAGCAGCAGCACACAAACAAAGCAGCGTCTTGGCAATGTTCTCTGTTGCTCATGGGACAACTGCAGGAGGAAAAAGTAGCTAGAGACTTTTCTATCTGGCTCACACAGGGCAAATATTTCTTGCCAGAGTAGCCCAAGGGCTGAATAGGTAATGATATACGTAGAACACTGTCTTTTGCCAATAATTTTAGTACTGTTAATTTGAATATTTATGCATGGCAACATATAGAACATGACAATAATCTTTTATTTAGAGCTTTGACAGCAAATATAATCACATCACTTGCATACCCAATTCCAAGCAGTTAAAAGGATCTGAAGTTTTACGAAGGACAGGACAGAATATGCCAAAGAAGGCAATACTTACCTTTAAACGATTGAAAGGGATACTGAATTTTCTCAACTATCTACCAAATCAGTTTCATAAAAGACCAAGGCTAATGTAATATCTTGGATTCAGTTCTCAAGTTCAACAAGCTATCATGGGAGTAAGTCATACGTAAAAATTTTCGTCAGTATACCTATGGTAAATTACAGATAAGAAAAATTTTTTTACTCTTTCACCAGTAATGACATTATGGAGTATGTCTGTGGATACTGTTTTAAGAGAATTTTTCATATCTGGTCTCTATATTATTCAGTGTCACTGTTGGGTAATTGTGTTCCTTCCTTCACTCCTGTCTTTCCATCTATGAAGAACTGCGAAGAAAATTTCCGTTATTCCTTCAACTCATCTGAATTCTAATTATTTCCCTAGATAATTAAAAGTTACACAGAAATATAAACAAAGCCAAAAATGCGAGAGAGCAAATGATGAAGGTATGACCCAAAGAAAGAACATAACAGCCTTCACATAAACTTTGAATCTTCATTTTTTTCAGTTGTATTAACTTCATTTTAAGACAAAGGTCTTGCAAAGGTCTGATAGTGTATTTAAACAGTACTGCTGAGGACAGAACTGTGTCCTTCTCATGATTTTCTAATAACACTAAAAGTTTTAAAATAAACAATGAAATTTTAAAAGTCTAAAATTTGTGGAAGAAGCATTCAGTGAGTGAATGCACTGTGGAATAACATTCCATGATACTGGAATTATAGTATAATGCAGAATAGAATAGAAAGCATGGAATTCATAGGCACTTATTTACAACCTGTCTTACCCTATGTTTGAAACTCACCGGTGCTCCTCAGGACCAGAAGCTTTTGTAGTCTGAAATACTTAAAGAGCTTGTTGATTTTTAGAAGGTGGTATTGAATTGTCTCTCTCTTTTCATACTGGAGCCTTTACAGCTCTGTAGACGGAATCTTAACGGGGCACAAAAGAGCCTAAAATTGACTGTGTTTATCCCTGCTTCTGAAATCACAAAGTGTTTTTCTTTTAGTTCCTTTTGTTTTCTATCGTGTAGGGCAGCCCCTTTCCAACTTGGGTAACTGCAGCCCTTGGCTTTCTGTCTTGCTTAGATGCCTTGGCATGTTTGTACAACTAAGTCCTTGAAGAAAGTTACCAATGGGTATCACAATAAATATTTTCCTCCCAACCAACACTATGGATGTGAAGATAGTGGTTGAAAGTCTCTGGTAGACATCTTAGATCTGCCAAAAAGTAAATACTTCAGGTACTGCAAAATAGGTCCTTTGATCAACAGAGAAAATTTCAGTTCAAAGAATAAAGGCTTCATACATAGTTTAAGTGCATGCGAACGGGTAGCTAGCACTGTTAGTTAGAATCAATGAGTCTCCTTGTCTCTTTCTTTTTAATATTTCCTGTAAAATACAAACAGTTTGCTTTGAAGGCTCCACTTTCCAGATGAAGAAAAAATTTGCATTTTTATTCGGTACATTTTTTTTAAACAAGTAACAGACTTCCACTCCATTCTCTATTTTTACTGCCCAGAAAAGTACCTGGATTATTCTGCAAACAGTTATCAGTATAATCAGATTTATTCTAAACACTGGGTTACCCCTGAGACCTATCATGACAACAGAAGTTATTACGGAAGTATTTCTGGAATATTAAATTTACTTCTTTGACACAGGCATAGCAGGACTTAGAAATCTTGGGGGGGGGGGGGGGGGGGGTGTGTTGTTTATTTGTTTTGTTGGTATTTTTTTGAGGACAAAGGAAATCGAATAACATACCAACAGGTTAGTAATACCAGTGGAAAGATGTTACTTTTTATATCTACTGCAATAAGTTAATTACTGTACCTGTGTTTGTTTGTTTGTTTGTTTAATTTTGTTTCCAAGTAATTATAGAATCATAGAGTGGTTTGGGTTGGAAGGGAGCTTAAAGATCCTTAACTCCAGTCTCCCTATCCTGGGCAGGCATATTTTCCACTAGATTGAGCGCTCAGAGTCCCATCCAGCGTGGTCTTAAACATGTCCAGAGATGTGTTTAAACTTCTCTGGGCAAGCTGTTACAGTGTCTCACCATCCTTACAATAAAGAAATTCTTCCTATACATATAATATATAATCTAAACCTACTGTTCTTCAGCTTAATTCCCCCTTGTCCTATCACTACTTGACCTTGTTAAAAGCCCCTCTTCAGTCTTCTTATAAGACCCCTTTAGGTACTTGAAGGTGGTATAAATTCTACCCAGAGTCTTCTCTTCTCCAGGCTGAACAGCCCCAGCTCTCTCAACCTGTCCTCACAGAATAAGTGCTCCAGCTCTCTGATCAGCTTAGCGGCTATCCTGTGGACTTGTTCCAACAGGAAAACATATTTCTTCTACTGCGGACTTCAGACCTGGACTCACCACACCAGTAAAGCTGGACAATAATTATCCTTCACACTGCACGAATCTTTGATAAATACTCTAGTTCAGTACTAGTGTAGCAGCTGGAAATTGATTTTTTCTGCATGGTCATCATCACATTATTTAAAACAATATACTGAGTCCCACTGTCAATCCCTTCTTGTATCAGTTTGATACTTTTTCATACTATTTCCATACTACTTCAAAGGGATGGTTCCAGGTAATAACATTCTGGATAGGTCTGAATTATGCAGAGCCTAGATTTTCAGCTCTGTTTCTAGGGGAAGCATACTCAGAGATCACCAGTTCTGGAATCAGAATCCAGTTCCACAATCAAAAGTCACTTTCACAGAAAGTGAAACTACCTAGAAGAAAAGGTTGAATTAGTTAAAACAGACATGAACATCGTTTCTTACTCGATTACAAACAGGGAATTCTATGGGTTGTATTTGGGAAAAAAAACCCCACAACCAACCTACAAAACGCTGAGAACCCTTGCAACCCAAAAAACCAAAAACCCCAACAACAAAACATATTTAATTTTAATAGTATTATGAAAGCTAGGGGATTTAATTGGTCTCAGTTGACCAAATTCAGCTACTAGTAATGTGCAACATTCATTTCTGTAAATCTGTCTAAACTCTTTTAAAACACTTTTTTTTTTTATTCTTCCCTGCTTTTTACATTCTACAATATCTCTTTTGTATATATTTGATAAGCGGTTGAAGGTCTTGCCACTAAATATTACATTGTCCCAACAAGCCTTCTGTTGTTTAATAAAGCTTTTAATTTCAAGTTACAGGATTTGTTTTTATGGATAACTTGCTACCTTTACTATAGTCAAACCATTACCAGGCTTCCATCTTCTGTTTTTCTTTAGAATTATTTTCTTTAATTTTTAGCTTCTACACCCCGCTTTTTGGTATTCGGTTCACAAATTACACAAAAGCCCTCTTTTAGCCAATCTTCTGAGATGAAACTCATATTAGAACTAGGGATATTAACCTGTTAACCTTCCCCTTCTCTTTCCTCTTCCATTTCCTCTTCCTCTTCCCTTTTCTCTTCCTCTTTCCTTTTTGCTAATCCCTATGTGGTATCTGCTCTCAAGGCTTTCCTTTATGTGTGTGTGTGTCTCATGATTTAACTCCATCCCAGCAGCCGAGTCCCACCAGCCATTCGCTCTCTCCCCCCACCTGTGGGATTGAAGATCAAAAGAGTAAAAGTCAGAAAATTAATGGGTTGAGATAAAGACAGTTTAATAGGGACACCAAAAGCCATGCACACGAGCAAACAAAAACAAAGAAAGGAATTAATTCAGCACTTCCCATGGGCAGGCAGGAGCTCAGCCATCTCCAGGAGAGCGGGGCCCTATCACGCGCAATAGTGACTTGAGAAAACAAATGTCATATCCCCAAATATCCCTCCTTCTTCTTTCTTCCCTCTACTTTATGTACTGAGCACGATGTCATATGATCTGGAATCTCCCTTTGGTCAGTCGGGGTCGCTGTCCCAGCTGTGTCTCCTCCCAGACTCCCAGGCACCCCCAACATCCTCACCAGCATGGAAGTACAAAAAGCAGAAAAGGCCTTGGCTCTGTGTAAGCCCTGCTCAGCAATAACAAAAACATCTCTGTGTTATCAACCCTGTGTTCAGCATAAGTACAAAACATAGCCCCATACCACTCACTGTGAAGAAAGCTAGCTCCACCCCAGCCTAAACCAACACGGTGTCTTCTGCCTATGCATTAGGAGTTACTTTTGAACAGACACAATACCTTCCTGTTGTTAAAATATTGCCCAGTCAAACTATGTGAGATCATGATATCCATGATGCCTTAAAACCAGTGGAGAAGTTGAACACATCCTTCTGCCCTGAGTGAAGGCCAGAGGCTTCTCTCTTCAGGCAGGGGACAGCCCTCACTCTTCCTTCACCCCTAGTGAAACACCCTTTGAAATTAATTAGGAAAAGTGTTTAACCAATTACAAGACAATAACTAAAAAGGACAAGAGAGAATTAAGGTAACGGATAGATCTGGGTTTTTTTTTTTTTCCCTAGGTTTCTTTTGGCTTACTGGGAGCTAAGCATAAGCAGGCACTGCAGAGACAGGTTTGTGCAACTGCAAAGACAGTTGTGTAACTACGAAGAGTGTATAATTTCTGCCAGGCAGATGAGAAATCAAAACGAATACCTATTATAGACTAATTTGGAGCTAAAGGCTTGATTTACTAAGGACTCTGCAACTGCTCACACACACTGCTATCAGAGTTAATACATATATAAAGCTCCTTGTATGTGATAGTGAAGTATTATCTCATCTTAGTAAGTGAATACAGTGTTGAGCCTAGGCAGTCCCACTGGCCTATCAGCTCTCTTTTTTTTTCCCTGCTACCCAAAATTCAAAACACCCTGAGTATAAGTATTACCCATTTCAGCTGTTGTTCAATCTGTTTCCTATA
Organism: Parotia lawesii; assembly: GCA_003713295.1. Lineage (NCBI taxonomy): Eukaryota > Metazoa > Chordata > Aves > Passeriformes > Paradisaeidae > Parotia > Parotia lawesii. The sequence continues at coordinate 430,071 of RAHM01000097.1, forward strand.
TCTCTGAGCAATTAGCATCTGCCAAGTGGAACCTAAGGATTCATGTGTTTACGTGTTTTTGCTGCTGGTATCCTGAAGTTTTGCTCTGCCAGATCATGACTTGCACTAGCTTAGGTCAGTGTGTCTGAAGTTAGGGAGAGCTGCAGTAGGTAGTAACCATAAAATCAACAGCATTTATGTAGACAAGACAGAGAGTTTCTGTTTAGAAGAACTGAAATGATGCTGAAATGATACATGGTTTTAAGCAGGCATGCCTGTGGCCAAAGTAACAATTCTGGTTTTGAAAACTGCAATAGCATTTTAAATGTGCAAAAGTGTTACAAAAGGGAAAGCCTGGATGGTAACTCCTAAGATTAAAAAAGCCAAGACCAAGTCCTTAGAATCAGAGGAAATCTCCTTTGGGGACTGCAAGATAGCACATAGTGACTAACTTGTGGATTGCGTCACATTTGAAGAAGAGTCTAGTGCTGTTGTGTAATCGAAAGTACTTAGCAGATCTTCCTTGTAGGACAAGATTATTGCTCATGAGACAGCTCATCTTGTGCCATACATGCCTGTGAAATAGGAGTTTGAAAGCATAACTTATGAACATACAAGCATGTATAACATATAAGCATAAGGTACCACACATTGCACTACAGATGACTTTCTAGATCTCTGGGAAGGGTATTTACTGGTGACATTAATGCATTCAGAGGTACTAGATCCCAGATTTTAGACATTTGAATAGCAGATCAGATCCAGTGTAAGATCAGCCACTTCCATGGAATTATAGCAGAAATAGCATTGTTTCATCGTAACTTTTCAGAATTAGAAAACAAACACATTTTCTGGAGTAGCCAGAAAGTCTGTCTTCAGCTGCCCTGACATGAGAAATTTAGACATAGGAGTAAGTGGTCTAACACTGTGATGCTCTGTGAGAACACATACAGCACAAGAGCAAGGAAACGCCCTTCTGCAGTCAACACAGTATTTCAAGTGCATTTTGAAGTACACATTACACTGAATAAATGTCACATTTTATTAAGATTAGCATATCAAATTTCATTTTTTGGGGTGGTGGGAGAGAACAAGTAAGAACATGTATATGCTCGCTTTTAGAGAAAGACTCTGTCATACCATTGACTTAACACAATAACTCCAAACGCACGAGGTAAAAGAGATGGGAAAATCTCTGCTATCAAAAAAGTCTACCTCTTGGAAAGCAGATATATACTGAATTTCTCTGAGCTTTTTTTTTTTTTTGGAAAATGCCACTAACTTCCTGTATGAATACACATTCTGAATAAGAATCTACACGGCAAAAGGTTTTCACAAGCGTATAACCTGGCTGAAAAAAGTTGCCCCATTCAGCTAACTTCACAACTGGCTTCTAATATTACAAGCTGTTTCTTAACAATCCAGCAATTATTCTCAAAAGCAGATGCCTTTTAAAATAACTAAATGGTGTCTGTTGCTGACTCCAAAACTGCACCTTATAATGCCTGAGAAAGGGATAAAATATTTTTCACCTTAACAAAGCAGTGGTATGTTATAGAGAAATTGGGGTGCCGAACAGTGAAATTATAGAATACAACAGAAGAGCTTGGCATAGCTTCAAATATGATCACATGGCATTTCCATATGTGATTCATATTTCTTCCAATACCTACCTTCCAATACCAGTTAACTTTCTGTGTCTGACGACCCTTTCTTTCCCTTTTATCTACATCCTTGTTATTTCTTTTTGTTAAAAGGGGAATTGTCCTTTTGAAAATCAGTCTTCCATAGTGAGTCCGAAGCAATTGGTTTCCTTTATGTCAACCTTTTAACCAAAGAAAAAAGGTATAGGCCAGAGAGAAATTATCAAGGCTATTGAACCTGCATGTTTCACATCGAGAATTAACATTGTTAGGTGAAGCTGTGAAGATAAAATCTCTAGCCCAGAGAAGTTTTTATTGTGAAATGGTTTTCTTATCAGTGAAGTTAATGAAGATGTCAGCAAATGGGATGAGATTTTGCCAAATGGAATTGCTTTCACCTCCGATCTAACTTGGAAAAGGTGTTAATCAGTACATTAATCTTATCAGCAGCACAGAAGATGGCTTTGAAACTGGCCGTTTCTATTTTTCATTAGGAAAAGCTGAAAAGATAATTATTCTCAAAATCCATACTAGCAATATAATTCTTCCTTCTCATTCCACTTCAAGTGCATACTTTTTGCAAAGATATGACAAGGATGAATATGTGGGAAGTGGAAGGGTAGGTAAAAGGATTACTTGCAAATGTGGCTGAAATTTTCTTGCAGTTTTCAAGACATTCTTGAACAGTCTTTTTCACTTACAGTTAGGAAAATACTGGGGAAATCTTTGTTTGTGTAGCCATGCATAAAATAGCAATTTGTCTTATATAAAATGTATAATTAGACTACTTAAAATTATAATGATAGCATGACTTGATCAAGATTTGCAGGATCATGCATGCCAGCCAGTATATTGGTTGATTAGCAAGAAAAATGAAATTTTGACTGACCCCATGATTGTGTGATTCTGTTATCTTTGTGAAAGACCATTGTTATGCAAAGTGCTTAACTCTAAGTGTTTAGGAATAACTTTACATTCCAGAATACTGGAATATATTGAGTTTGGCTTGTGTGATCATTTCAGATAACTTTGCTACAGAAACGATATTGTCTTTTACATCTGTCCATCTTTTACACATCTTACGTTATGCTGTGAGTGTTCCTTGAAAGTGAAAAGATATGAATTCATGAGTGCTAATCAAATCCGGCTGCTGCTGGAGGAAGTATAACACTTAAGTAATAGATCAGAAGAAGTATGATGTTGTATTTGTTTTGTTTATGTGAACACAGGGTTCTTTCTTTTAAAACTCACACACACATGAATAAAACATCCCTTTAAAAATGTTTGTTTGCTTTGCTCTAAATAAAATACAGGAAGAAAAAATTAGATAGCACTTTGAAGGTCTTAGTGTGAGGGCAAATAAATCAGGGTCAGAACTCTAAATCTGCCACTAGGTTTTTTGGCCCTGAACAAGAGAGAAAATGGCCATCTTTTTTATTTGGAAGCAGGATACATTCCATCGATATTGCATTACTCTCCAAGCTCATATAAAAGAGGAAAGTTCAAGTTGCCTCAAGTAGAGGAGGTATTTGAATACAGGCTCTCTGTTCCTAGTTGAGTGTATTAAGTAGCTAAGAAGAGATCTCTCTCCTGCTTTATATACAAAAAATAGGGAGAGAACTTCTGTTTGCAATGAAAACCTGAGCAGAGGAAAAATAGTATTTGAAATGGCTGGCAGTGGAGTGGGAAGAGTTTGTTCTAAGGTTTCTGCTTGAAAGAGCATGTAAAGGAAGACTCAGTAGAAAATTTTGGGAGATTTTTGGAGAAATCTCCCAAATAATGCAGGTTGAAACTCTGACACTATTCTCCACGTCAGTTCCTTCTCTGAGTAATGAATATAATGACATATATTAGCAAGAAAAATGAATCTCATACAGACAGGAGTCTTTAACAGAAAAATTCATTCATGACTGTAAATTATCTAGATAGGTTGATCTAAGTGAAAAGAGAGGTTTCTCCATCTCTAAAGAAGGATGAAGTTCAAACTATTTAGTAATATTTAGGATTTCTAGAACTAGTTATATTCTTTTTACTCAAGGGCCAAAATAGAACAATTTTACACTTGGAGCTGCTTTTCTGCACTTCCAAAATGAAAAAAATAAATAAAATTAAGGCTCCCAATTAAAAAAAAAAATTGATCTTGTCAAGCAGTGACAAAGATCTACCAAAATTTCCAATTGTAAAGATTAGTCTGGAGATGGAGCAAGGCAATAGCAAGAGTCAGAGAAATGAAAGAGAATTGCAATTCATTACTAATGACTCCTGAGAGGAAATATGGCAATTTAATCTCATTTCTTCTTGCACAGTATAGGAATTACTTCTATGAGAGCATCTGCTTTTCCATCTTGTGCAGAATTGATTCTAAGTTTCCACCAAAGTGATGTTTGTATTTGGTAAATCACACAGAAAGAAACTCCAATTTATTAAAATAATGTTTGCCTTCAGAGATTTCAGAGTGCTAAGGCTCTAATTGCAATCTACAGCTTCAGTGTGATGGGCTGACCTGGCTGAATGCCAGGTGCTGACCAATGTTACTTTATATGTCCCCCTCATCAACAAGATAAGGAACGGAAAATAGAACAAAAGGCTCATGGGACAAGGACAGGGAGAGATCATGCAGCAGTTAACGTCACGAGCAACACAGACTCTACTTGGGAAAATCAATTTATTTACTAACAATCAAATCAAAATAGGATAATGAGAAGTAAAACCAAACCTTAAAACACCTTCTCCCCAGCCTCCCTCCTTTTAGGCTTAACTTCACTCCTCATTTTCTCTCCCTGCACCGCAGCAGCACAGGGGGATGAGGAATGAGGGCTGCAGTCAGTTCATCACATGTTATCTCTGCTGCTCCTTCCTCCTCACAGAGAAGTCTCCTTGCACTATTCTCCTGCCCCAGCGTGGGGTCCCTCCCATGGGAGACAATCCTCCACAAACTTCTCCAGTGCCAGACATTGCCATGGGCTGCAGTTCTTCATAAACTGCTCCAGAGTGGGTCCCTTCTGTGTGGTGCAATCCCTCAGAACAGACCACTCCAGGATGGATCCCCTGTTGGGTCACAAGTCCAGCCAACAAACCTGCTCCAGTGTGGACTCCTCTCTCCACAGGGCCACAGGTCCTGCCATGAGTCTGGTCCATCATGGAGTCTTCCATGGGCTGCATATGGATCTCTGCTCCTGTATGGACCTCCATAGGCTGCAGGGGCACAGCTGACTTACCTTGCTCTGCACCACGGAATGCAGGGAAACCTTAGCTCTGGCATCTGGGACACCACCTCCTCCTCCTGCTCCACTGACCTCGGTGTCTGCAGAGCTGCTCCTCTCACGTTTCTTCTTACCCCTCTCTTCCCTGGATGCAGTAGTTTCTGTGCAATAACTTCTTCTGCCCTTCTGTAATACATAATCCCGGAGGTGCTACCACCATTGTAGATGAGTTTGGCCTTGGCCAGTGGTGGGTCTGTTTTTGAGCCAGCTGTCACTGGCTCCACTGGATATGGGGGAAGCTTCTAGTAGCTTCTCACAGAAGGCTCCACCCCTCTTGTAGCCCCTGCCAATATCAAAATGTTGCCATGAAAATTATAAAATCAATTACTACTATGATCTTTTTCACTTTGTGGAAGACTGAAGTCAGCTCCTGAACAAAGCTACTTTTTTAACCTTGGTTATAAAATGACAGTGTATTCGAGTAAGGGATTCTTGAGTATAAGTTCGTGTTTATGGCTTTCAAATCTCGATCTTTGAACGGGCTTGTTGGAAAAATATAATGTCGTATTCTGTGCAACATTATGGCCTTAGATGATACGTATTGCTCTGGTACTAATCTTATTATGCTTAGAAAATCTACGCTCATTGAGAATGGTACTCAGAAGTTGGGATCTGTTTCAAGAAAATTTTTGGACACAAAGAAGTGCCCCTAGAATATTTACATCAAAATTTCCTAATTATAAAATATCCCTGTCACTTTTCTTTCCTGCCTGTCTTCTGATTATGTATTCATTGGAAATGAATCATCATTATTTTTCCACAGTCCCCAAAGTAAAATGTACTTGGTGGTTTCTTTGATTGGTCAAACTAAAAAGGAGCAGACCTGATGTCTTCTGAGACAGGTGCTTTTGTGACTAGGAGTATGAGAGAAATTTATTTCATTTTAGATGTATTTTATATGTTCATTATTTAAAGGCAAAAGCATAGATTTGATTTAAAAGCCTTATAGAAGAGGGTGCACTAACTAAATTTCAGTTCACTTTAATTTCCAAAGAGAAGAAGGAGTGACAGAGATTGAAGGTCAGAAAAAGGCACGGAGAGAAATGACCTTGCTTTATTAAAAAAAACAGAAACAAAAAACCAACCAACCAACCAAAATAAAGAAAAATTATACATTTTTAAATAAACAAGTAATAATGTCCATTTAAAGAGATAACAAACATAATAACTTTAAAGTTAAGGGATAAGCTTAGGAACACACAGTTTTGGACATGAATTTGTAGCTGGCACAAGAGTGGTCAAGACCAGACTGACAGCCCTAAGTTGATCTGGCGGTTCTTATTAGGGTATTATTTCATAATTTCTATGGGAAATAAAATGAGCTGGCATTGAAATCATAACTGAACTCCACAACACATGGGAATAGAAGCTGTAGTACACAAAACAGACTTTTCACACTAGACATCACAGAGAAAATTGCCTGCAGATCCATCAGCTCACCCTGAAAAACTTTGTAGACCATCTGTGTAACATTTTCATTATTTCCAGCTGTAACTAAACTGTGATAGTCTCTGAAAGTTTTCAGAAAGGCTTTTGTGAAATTTTATACCTATACATGTCCTTCATTTCATGACCTCCACAGTCTTACTTGGCCTGAAATACTCTGGAGACAGGAGAGGAAAGAAGGACAAAAACTGAAACAATGTAGGATTTAAAGGCAAAAATCACCACTCCTTGGTCCTGCATATAGCTCTGCAGCACATCATTTAAGGTACACACAAGAGTCTGCTCATCTGAATCAGCAACAGGACAAGAATATCCATATTTAGATTCACAATGTTGCTACTAATCTAATTTCCTCTCTCCTCTGCCTAAATGCTGCCTTGATTCCTTTTTTCCTACTATTGCACCAAATCCTCCCACCTGAAAATAAAAAGGCCAACATTGAGTTACACTAAATTCAGAATTCTGTCTGATGATTATAATATAAGAATAGGAGAAAAAACCCCTAAATCTCAGACTCAGTTTAGTCTCTATGATTAGGATCTTGAGTCAGAGGTGCATGGCTGTGTTTAGTAGCCCCTGAAGTATTTTTCTTCATTGAATTTGTTCAACGGCTTTGAGAACAACGGTAAAATTCTGGCAAGCACCAAATCTCACAATGAACATTTTACAGCTCGTCTGCTTAGAATGTGAACGAATGCCATCTTTTTTGGATTAAATCTTCAGTCTGATGGTTACAGTTTATACCCAGTATTTAATGTATTGTAGGAGGAAGTAGATAATGTGTGTCTGTTTATTCTTCACTGTATTCATGATTTTAAAAACATTTAAAATAACCTTCTCCCTGCACACATAACCACAACCGAAATCACAAGGTTTCATCATTCCAATTCTGGAACCTGTGCCATATAAATAACTACTCTTTCATTTTCTCTGTGTTCTTTGGAAATAGATACCAGAACTGATCTTATCTTAGAGATGTAGGTACAGAATATGGTTTGGATTCGTTTATTAAAATATTTAGTGTTCTATTTTCTTTAAATGCTAATAAGTGTTTTCATAAATCTATATGTCATCTCTCAAAGATTCCAATCCTATGTTGTCTTGGGGTGAGTTTATGATGTGTATCCCCTATCACCGCTCTATGCCCACACATGATTCCTGTGCCTTTCTGTCTTTAAAACTGGGTGTGAAAGAAAGGAAAAAAAAAAGGCCAGATGAACTTTTCAAAGCAGTTTGTGCTACTCTTCTGTGTGCTTCTGGGCAGCAAGAGTGGAGGAAGCACGCTCTCCTGCTTTTCAGCCAGTTTTCGGCTCTGTTTCTCCAGAGAGAGACAGACAGTTGAACTTTCTTTTCCCTGGGACTTTGACTTCTTCTTTGTCTCTTCTGGAACTGTTCAGAACACCAGAACTCACTGTGAGAGTTTTCCACCGAGGCCTAGAGGGGGCCCATGCCAACCCAGCTCTGAAGAGGAGAGAGAGACCACACCCAAAGAAAGGATTCTGAGAATTTACCAAGTTCTCTCCGCAGTGAAAGGGTTTATTATTTAGCATTATTCTTTTCCCATTGTGCATCGTGTCTGTCAAATACATAGGTTTTTTTCCGTTCACTTTCCTCTGAGGAAAATTCCTTCTGAACCTGGTGGGGGAGGGGTGACTGTAACCCGCCTTCTATCAGAGGACGTTCATTTTGGATGTTCCTCCGAATTTGTCTCAAACCAGGACATATGTATAAAAGTCAGTTTCTTACTCATCACCACCCCAGAAAGGCAGGGCTGTGTTCTGCTTGTGTGTAAGTGACATCACTCATCTCTGCACTGAATGTCATTACCTGCCTGTTACCTAATTGTTTAGTGGCAATCTTCTGCAACTGCTCTCAGTTAGGCCACGTGCTTACCTCCCAAAACGGCTCAGAAAACTTGGTCTGCTCCTGTTTATTCTTCCTTTATTCTTGATCTGCATTTCTTAAGCATATTTTAGTTCTGAAAAATACCACTTCAATTAATTCCTTTAAATTGATAGCATTCACCACTTACTACTGGTAGCAAAACACTTTAAATTAGAATAGCTCAACAGAAGTGAACTGCCTAGGCACCCAGGAACTACTCTGACAATGATTTGTTTTCCTAGCTGAGTTAATTGACCTTTATCTTTCAAGAGATGGATTCTTGATCTCTTTGAAAATCAGACCCTAACTAATTCCATTTTAAACACTTAAAAATGAAAATTAAAGCATGTGAAATTAAATTAATGTAAAAAATTTTGCATAATTATGTGCCTGAAATATCAAAGCAGATCAGTAACAGAGTCAAGAACAAAGCAGTGACCTCCTGAAGCCAGGAGCAGTGGCATCACATGGTAGTTGCCAACATTCCTGACTAGACCTTCCACTCGGGCAAAACAGATGATAAAGTGAGTCCTTCCATTAGGCAGAGAAATTCCTCTTACTTCAAAGCATGTGATCATGACAACTCCACCTCACAAAAACTTCATGGTTATCACCATTATATACAAGTCCATACCATGGAAAGGAATGGAAAAGCAGCATTTATCTGCCTGCCTGGCTCAGGACTGGCAGAGGACATGTGACGTTTTGGCCCAAACTCTGTTCCAGGACTGAAGAACAGGGGAAAAGTCATTATAGATAACATGGGCTGTGAGTGCCTTTAGATTCTGGTTAAAATCTTAGAAGCATTCAGAGAAAAGGGAACCTTTGCTGCCTTGACTTGATCATGAAGTAGTTTGCAAGAGTACAGAAAGATACAAGCAAAATTCTGGTTCCATAAATGCATTATGAAAAGAAATACTGAAAACTTGTATGAAGTTTACTGAAAAAATAATAGAATTAACCATTTTTAAAAAAATTAAGGCAGCTTATCTTTTATTGGTATAATTTTAAATTGAGCAGAAAGGAACAATGAAAATGGAATGCTATAGGAGCTGTTGGCTACACAATGTTATAATGGGCACCATGCAGAAAAATTAGAGGGCTGGGACTGTTCTAGCAGTACAATGATTTGATTCCTTAACACCATTAGAGTGCTACATAATCAGATATTGGATACTCTCACCTAAATTCCACTCTAATTTTTTGTACTGCTTATGTCAAACAAATCCTCCTGGTGTAATCTGGACCAGAATCAGACTCAGTGCTTTACTACTCCATTTTCATTACAGCAATACTTTGACAGCCCATATTATTTTGTCTTCACTGAGTAATAACTGCTAAAAGTCTAACAGCAATTTTTTTTTTTAATTAAACCCTTCTTTATGGTATGTACCACTCAGATGGAGAAATGTTTGTTGAGGTTTTCTTTCTCAGTATCATCAGGGACCGCAAAACATGAGACACGATATCCATGGAAGTGTAGAGTTTTGCACTACTGGCCCATAAATACAATTGGCATGGTAGAGTGAAACTGCAACTTTTTCCAATTTGTGTTTTGGTGAACTATTTAGAATATTGATATGAAGGGAATGGAAGGCCTTCAGAATGTCTGATTCCTAGGGTCAACTCAGGATCTATGTTGTTCAATTTCAAAGGGGTCCTGTCAGGTTCCCTGTACCAAGATAAATGTCTGGGGTAAATCTCCTAGGAGATGTCTATGCAGTGTAGTGAAGTAGAGTCTTTTTGAGGGCTTTGACAATAGACTAGATGAGGACAGGGAAGAAAAATACTTAAAGGAGAAATTTTATTTTCATTTTCTGAAGCATGTGGGGCAATTTCAATCCAAGTATGCACTAATAATTGTAATCTTCATTATTTCTAGTGAGAATGTTAAGTGCGTAAGAACTTTTTATTCAATATTGACAAAAGATGATCCCAAAAAACCAATTTAGCACAAAGTTCATCTGCAATGTTCACAGTCTAATTATTTTGGACATCGTGCTGTTTCCAGAACAATTGAGTAATTTCATTCAATAATAACCTTTCAAGCACGGTAACTACTTTTTATTGTGTTGCATCAGAGAAGTGGTGATCTGTTGAGGCAATGATCTCCCAGCTGAAAAACTTGATAGCTCAGCCTTGGTGTGATAGGCCATAATGTGCATTGGAAGGATCATTATTGGAAGGATCAGTTCCATGCCAATGGAACTGATATTGACCTGTTCTACACCAGCTGCATGGGGTTCCTGTCAGTGCTTTCCTATAAACACACCGAGACCCTGTAGATGGAGATTTCCTCTTGCACAGGTCAACCAATTCAAGCAAAGGTGATATCATGTGCTAACTTCAGGATGCCTACTCTACCTCTTCCTCCAGACTATTAATAAGTATATTAACATGAAAAGTCCCATAATGGATGCCAAGAACCTCTACATGTGACATTTCTTCAAGCAGAATATAAACAATTAGCTACTATCCTTCAGTCTGATAATCTGGACAGTTTTTTTCAGCGCTCTAGAAGTGACTATAAGGATGCTGTTGAAATCAATCCTTCCAAAGTCAAGGCAGGGAACACCTGCTGATCTCCTCAAATCCATGGATCTAATAATCTTATCGTGAAAGTAAATCAGGTTGGTCAGCTTGCCATTCACAAACATTTACTTCTTCATATGCCCAGAAATAACTTCAAAGGGCATTTGCACCATGATTTTTGCAGGAACGATTAGAGAACTCTACTGCTACAGAGTTCTGTAATTGTTCACCTTGAGATTCTCAAATATAATGCAGTATTTGACTTTCTGTGCTGACTGGACACTTTCTCCGGCCTCTACGATTCCTCATAGAGAATTTCAACAAGTTCTTTTAGAAGTTTGCGTGCATCTCGTCTGGTCTCAAGGACCTGAAAATGTAGAAATTTCTCAAGACATACATTATTCAAATCCTTCTACTCTGAGTACTTTCTTTCCTTCTTAAAACTCTCTAGGCACAAAGGTTTGTGAGACACTCAGAAAGACTCAAAGAACCAAAATATTGGTTTTCTCCCTCTTTTCTGCATTTACTGTCACTACATATTGTCATCTACATATTTAGCAATGAACACACACTTTACTTATCTTTTAACTGTTAAGTTAACAACAGAAGCCCTTCATGTTGCTCTTGATATCTGTTATCAGTTCTGACTCAAGTTGAGCTTAGCACCATTCATGCATGCCCAGACTGTTTCTAAATTCCTTTTGGTCTGTTCCTGCTTCAGCATCCTGCATGCTTTTTTTTTGCACTGCAGTTGTGACAGAAATTGTGTGTTTAGTCAAAATGGTCTCCTGATATGTCACTCACTTTCACGAGCATAAGACGGGCTGTTGTGCCTGCAAGAGGTTGTCCTTCTCGATCTGACAGCTCCCTTGAGCTCTTTTATACCATGAAATGTCTGCTCTCTTCAAGTCCAGGGTCTGTACTCTGTTAATCTCTTTCCTCACTCTCCTCAGGATTTTGAACTCATGTTTTTTAGCCAATATGGTGCCATTGTGCCATTAGCTAATGAAGTTTATTCCACTCCTACGTAGCAGATCCAAAACCATGTCAGTCCAGCTGGCCCATCTCATGGTATTTGTTGTTAAGGAGCTTTCCCTGGCACCCTCCTCGAGCTCCTGAGCTGCTTGTGGTCTACGACTCCAGGAGATTTCGGGAACATGAAATTTTCCCATGAGATCCAGTCCTCATCAAATACCAGGAAGGAGATCTAGTCCAATTCTGCACTGTAATTACTCTGTGATGCTTATCAGTCAAAGTTTACAGAATTTTAACATAAAAATCAGCAACTTCAAGATTTATTTTTCTTCAATGCTTAGGTTACCAAGTGGAGTTCATTTGGAACATGAGTGCCATGACACCTGTGCTGGCATATTCATGAAGCAATTGAAGCTTAAAATTGCCTCAAATATATGAAATAAGTAACAGTCTATATTCGCACAGTGATGCAACTCCTTTTGTAGAGAGATATGATGGCCCCCTTGATACAGCTACAGAAATCAGCATGACCAAGTGTCATAAATATGTCAAGTAATAACACTGACTGGAAAACTCTAGTCGTGCATGCTTCCATCACACTGGGGACAGTAGGGAAGGATAGTTGCATTGTCATTCTAGTTTCCTTGCTGTTTTTCAATGCAGTTGGTAATGTACTGTTCTGGACCCATCGCAAAGATTGCCTCTCTTCTACACCACTACTTTATTTGTATCAGTAGTATGAACTCCTGCTCTGTTCTGATTAAATATTTTAGTGTCTTCTAAATATATGCTGCTGCCAAGATCTTAATTCATGAAGAAGAATTTTGCGTTGTTACTGTTTTAGAACATAAATCTTTGACTGTGCAGTAGAATAACTAGTATAAACTGCCGCTAGATATTTTTATTAACAAATAAAGTCTGTGTATGGCATGTCAGCAAAGATGCTATGAGACTCTATCTAAACCCATCTCATAAATTGGACATAAGTGTCCTAAGGACCAGAATATCAGCAAGGGAAATGGTGCAGCACTGCAATTGTACTGTCGTTTTTTATTTTCTTATTAAGAAGTTTGATATTTAAGAAAAAAAATGCAGGTAAAAACAAGTTAAAATTTTATTTCATCCTTCTTTCTATCCACCTCTGTGTTCACAATTTTAATTGCTCTTTAATTTCAGATGTGCTTTTAAAGAAATTTCACTGTTTACAATACGAAACAAAGATCAATAAAAGTGCCTCTTTCAAGCTTCTTAGACTACTTGATTATTAATAACTGGCTTCAGAATATCATAAGAATTTTTAATAGTGTTGCATTCCTATGAATTGAACTTTGAACACTCTTCTTATGAAGTTAGATGCTGCGATCAAGACTGTATTTCTGTCATAATCTTCCATGCAAAGTACAGTTCATTTCAGTAGGGAAACGAGGTTGATGCAGGTGTGAGTGATTGACAGTGGTGCCTCTTGAATATCAGACAAAATTAGATAAAAATTTGGCCAGAGGACCTCCCAATAAAGGCCCATAGCAGAAAATGGTAAGTGTGGAACTGAGACACTTTAGACAATCATCTAAACATTTGTCTATTATGCAAAATTCTCCTATACATCTCATGTATAAGAGTTCCACCTTTCTTTGGGCAGGTCTACTCAAACATCTCTCATTGTCAAAATATTACTATCTCCAAATTCTTAATCAGCTTTTGTCATCCAGGAAAAATAGTGTTGCTAATGGAGGGGAAATACTGTCTTGCTGAAAATCCATTTTGCTCTCCCTAGTTGTCAAGTATCATAATCTTTCTCCCTACAATGAAAGTGAAAGAGGTCTCACTGCCAGTGTCACTGCACTGCAATCTGACAGGGAGAACTTTTTCAGAACTGTTTTGCTGTCTGGTTAAATTCTTTGCAAGAATAAATGGGCTTCTGCTGGAGGGCTTTTTTTTTGGTAATTTCCTTTATACAAGGTGGAGTATCTTTCTTTTTTTGTGGATAGATCTTTCATTTGCCAGTAACATTTCCTGCAAGATACGTAGTTCACAAATATAAGTTCAACTATCACTCAAGACTCTATTATCAAACAATGCAATGCAATGAAAATATTCACACCTTTAAATAAGCCTTCTACATGGATTCTAAGTCCTCTCTGTCCCTGTGGCCAGTTCCCTGATCCTTAAACTTCTTTTTCCTCTGATCTTGAATGCCTAATTTGGGACTCAGTATGCGAAGTTGCATATTACTGTTGAGAAAATTGTATTGCTTTTGCCTGTGAACAAAATCTGTTAGGTTTTAGATGGGTCTGGTTAAATTTTTGGGCCATGAAGTTATAAAGAAGAAATTATGTGGATATCTTCCTGGTAATTGTCAGAGTCATTTTACAGCACGAACTACTGACACTTCCGCTGGTATATATCTAGATGGGTATGGCTCTATAAAGATATAAAATGAGGAATATTTTCTTGACCAGGCACCAAATATATGCACTGTACTACTTCTTTTTCTTTGGAAATCAGCTGCAATACCAAATGGCACTTAAATCCAGCCATTGCCAATAGAAGTCTCTAATTCAATGGCTGAAACATTTGCAAATTTAACCTTTAATCTGGAAGTGTGTCAGTACTTCACATTCTGAACTACATACATTTGTAGTAGGGTAAATTAGCCAATGGCAGACCAAAGGTAAGTTTAGCACTTACTGTAACTGAGTCAGAATTCCAGTTTTACTGAATCACATCATGGTCTACAGTCAGCAAACCCGCATACTCTCTACTGGAATTTTAATTGACAACCCTGTAATAAAGCGCTGCTACTGCCAGCAACAAGCCATAACCTTTGCAGCAAATTTGAAAGGCCTGAGAAAAGACACATCTTGGGCTTACTCTGCCTGTAATTTTCTTGACCTGCATTCACCTTTGTTTTTATTTAGTTTAGCTGTGACGGAAAACTTGTTAGTGAACCTGGTGTCTATGGCTGATTTGTTTTACTTTGTGTATCTTTGGGTGGTACGACCATATTTTTACACAGATAGAAGCAACAAAGGGTGGATCTGTGAAGAATTAGATATTCATAACCCTAATTTAAACCACACAGTGCAGAAAAAATCCTGATGACACTTTAATTAGATTGTTATGATTTCACTCACACTATGAATAAATTCTTGGCTACATGCATAAATATATACAGATATATATGGCATTCTTTCACTCTGTCTGAACTTAACACAACAGTTGCAGCAAACACAGAAAGTGGACCAGGCATATTAACTTTCATTCTGTTATTTTATTTTCAAAACCATGTTGGTCATTGTTTAGCAGAAGGGATTCTAATTCAGATAATAAAGACATTTTTGTTGGAAGCATTTTGAAAAAAAAAGCGATAGAAAAAAATCCCAAATAGATCATTGTAAATGATATGGTATTCTGGARTGGTTCAAAGATCAATTGCTGTGCAATGGCACTACATTATATCTTTGTCTGGGTCTTTATGACAATTACTCAAAGTAAATATCATCTCAAAAGCTGAGCCACAACTGGAAGCCAAATTAGGCTGAAGGACAGCTTGCCAGTGTCTCAAGTGATATATTACTCCAAACTTATTACCAAAATCACCTTTATCATTTTAATCTACATAACGTCTTCTGCAATATTTCAAGAAGGTTATAATTCATGAGTGTGATATGTATATTTTATGTAATTTATTGAGATATTATTTTGCTTCTATTTTTTAATGGGGAGTCCATGGTTTTGAACAAAACAGGAAAAAATATCTCTAGCCAAATACAGTGAGATCTTTCTCAGGTTGTCAAAGCAAGACCTGAACAACTCCACATAGAGTAAATATTTAGCTCTGACCTTACACTAGTCTGAAATTTCCAAACACTGTCATGGATTTTAAAAAAATTTCTCCTTTTGTTTTATAAAGCTGGAAACAAAGCCATACTTTAATTATTCAAAGAATTCTCCTGCCTCATAAGCAGAAAAAAGGATCAACCAAATATAATGGACCACAGATTCCTCACAGTTACCAAAAAATTTAGCATTATAATGTCTGTAAAAAAGTTTCACTTTCACTAATATAAAGTGATGAGAACAAGAGCATCTTTTAAACAACCTATTTTTCTCCTCTGCCCTCCTCCCTTCTCCCTGGAAAGTTAACTTTGAAACAAGCAAATATGAAAGGAGCTTTATATCCTAAAGAAAACAGCTGGGAAACTCTTTCATTATTTTTTGAAGACTCTTTTAAAGGTGATCTTACTCTGACCATAAGTGTCCATTTTCAAAGCTTCTCCAATCCTGCACAAGAAGAACTGAGAACTGTACTCTGGTATTAAGCTACAATATTTTTCCTAACAGCATTTGGATCTTCAATGTCAATATATGAACTGGAGAAGAGTAATTATTTCAGTTACAGCAATTCCGAAGTGTCGTTTTTAACAAACTTTTGCCTGACAACTTTGACACGAAACTATTTGTACTTGAATATCGGTAAAGAAAACAGCTTTTTGTGTATTACACGAATTAGGAGCTTCAGGAAGCTCTCACAAAACTGTCTATGGTCTTTAGGGCAAATGCAGTATCACAACATATATAGAGATGATATAGATATAGATAGATATAGATATAGATAGAGAAAAAGATAGGTATAGGTATAGGTATAGGTATAGGTATAGGTATAGGTATAGATATAGATATAGATTAGGTATAGGTAGATATAGATTAGATATAGATATAGATATAGATAGATATAGATAGATATAGAAATACCTATGTTTATGAGTTTGCTTTTTCTTTACCAGAAAGTATTTAGTACTATGCAAATATTTTGTGGGCGGAAAATTGCTAAACTAAGAGCTATGGAAAAAGAGGTAGGAACAAATCTCAGTATAAGATAGAGCTCTTCTTCAGCAACTTTGGGAGGTCAGTGAGGGTAGATATTTATAATGTAGATCCGTTCCACCTATTTATGGTATTTCGTGTTCCTTAAACCATCTGACAGGTTCTTGTCTGTTGTTATCTCTGAGAAACACTCTAAGAAGCAGCAGCTTCTTCCATACCTTACACAACAACTGTGCTACAACCTCAAATGGATTGAAGCTAACTTGAATAGCAGCTTCCAGCTGAGACATTCCTACCATCTCTGAAACAGTGTGTGTGTGGAGGTGCAGGGGGTGAAAGTACCTTCTTTAATGCAATGAGTTTTAGCATTTTGCTGATGCTAAGAGAAGGAAGCCACAGTGGACATGCAAAATGTGTGTCCACTGCATCTTGTGTGGAGATGCCAGAACTGCTGTAAGGAGCTTCAACTCCTAGTCTATTTAAAAATCCACACAACTCATGACAAAGGAAGTCAGGGAAGTATAGTGCAAAACTTAAATTATATTCAAGAAGACTTCTAGAAGTGCAAAACTGTATTGGGTTTTGAAAGGTTTTCTTAGGCATATTTGTTCAAAACCCACAGATCCTTGTTATTCAGACATTCTGCCTCATATGCTGTTTTGTTATGGGCTTCACTTTAACATTTTTTGTTAAAATGTAACTTCTTACAGACATATTTGAAATGTTTATTGGTCTAGAACAGTAAGAGTTAATCTCTTGACATGAGCTTTATGTCAGCAAATAAATATCGTAAATGAAAATAATTAAGTTTCATCCATCAGAAAAATGGATACACAGGAAGAAGAATTGTTTTGAAATCAGTCAAGAATAAGCTAGCTAACACAAAATAGTCACCAAATATCTCCTCCTTTTAGACTTCTTCTAAAATATTCTAAACTTCTTCTGAAAACTGCACCAAATTCAGTTGTTGTTCACAAATTTCAGAAAGCAGAAGGAGTACAGAGAAGTGCCAGCAAGTACAGAGTTTTTCTCAAAAAAACCCATTGCTGTCCTGAAGCCTATTTTTGCTTGCCTATGAAACTCCTAAAAGCAGAAGGACACTAAAAATGAAGAGGTTTTGTTAAAATTGTTGAAAATTAGAGTGGCATGTTTCATTTCATAACTAGAATTTCTTTTCTTTCCTCTTTCTCAAACAGCTGTACAATCAAGATGAAAAGCTAGAAAGAATAGGTCTAAGATGCAGATGAAGAAAATTAAATTAACAAGAACATCTGATACCCACTTTATCAAATAGTGTGTATAGTTCTGCTATTTGTTAAGCAAGGTCTTATAAGGTGCTCAACTAGCTCTCCCAAATTGTACTCCTTAATGAAGATATTTTACTTGTTTGGCTTAATATGTTTAATAAAATAGGAAAAGCATGGACATAATGTAACCTCTCTTATAGGCCTAAATATGACAACATAAAGAAAAGTTTTGCAACTTTTTTAAATCCTTCTAAAGAAGTACAATTTTTACTTCACTTCAGAATATGAGCAGTACAATATATAGAATGCATTTAACTAAATGTAATATATTCAAAATATACTGCATAGTGCCAATATTGAAAACTGGGTAGCTCTGGTAGACTGAAACTGTTGTGATATAGGCAGCTGAGCAAAGTATTATAGAATTCTAAGTTCCAACCTGGACTTTCATGCATGATAATGTTTACAAATGCAACTGCTGACTAAACATTCACTTCAGGGCAGCTTCTGTGAAATTCATGTTTGTAACTGGTAGAGCCAAATTTGTTAACTGAGCTATTAATGTTTTAGTAATTTGGCTGCTTGATGGCTTAGATATCAGAATAAAGCTTATCTCTATTTTAATACTAGAGGAGGAAAAATATCTCAATATGTTCACATATTAAATGTCTCTAAATAAATTTAATGATGTCATAATAAAATGACCAGATTCATGGGCAAGATTTTGTGTGTCATTTAAAATTCTTGAAAAATCATTGGCTGTACTGAGATGTCACAGTTAGGCAAATAAAAAAACCAGGATATATGCCAGCTTAAAACCAGAGACATAATGGGAGAATTTGATATCAGTTTGTAAGAAGAAATCAATATACTGGTAATTCTTTAAACACAATCCTATATTTGGAGCAGAGGCAAGGCCTAAAGCAGGTTAGACTCAGTCACCAGTAAATAAGCATCACTTATAAAATATCATTTCACATTATAGGTGTCCCAAATTTGTTTTCAGTAGTGTCTACATTGTCATTCTGATCAATTGATATAAATGAGAGCAGGTCTGAGGAATATTCAGCAGAAAAAGGTGATGAAAAACTAAGTCTAGTCTCTTGCCATTTTTCCAGTATACCAGTCTGAGAGCTAAATATGGCAGAATAAATTATTAAAAATACTGGATAAAATCTTTCATGATGGTGAATATGAATGAAGAGATTCTCAAGGTTTATTTGGCTGAGGAATGGTAATGGTTTATTAGTCAAATCAAAAAAGGTAAAGCTGATAGCTGGGCACAGTCTTTAAGAACTAAACTTCCACTGAGTTCTGATACTATTGAAATCCCCTTTCACCCTAGGCCACTTTTCACTTCAGTTTTTAATTTTATCTAAAGTTATCCCAAGAACCTCAGCAACCTCTTTGATTTCAGTATTGTGCAAACATTTAAATTTACTGTTAAAAGTAGAAGAATATATCCTCAGATCTTTGAATGACCATCTGTCGTTGTAAATTCTCATCATTCATGGAACCATAGAATATTCTGAGTTGGAAGAGACCCACAAGGTTTGTCAAGTCCAAATCCTGGCCTTTATAATTTTCTTTTTTCAAGCACATGCTTGATCCTGTCTATGCCCTTGGCACAGTAAAATCTGTTTTCCAAGCTTCTGTCTAACAGTAGGTAGCTATTGTTTACCTTTGCACAATAACTGATTAGATGGTGTACACAAATTTCCACTGCAGAGCTATATCTGTTGGTCTGTTAGGCATTAGCTAGGTTATAATATTGCAATAGCAACAAGATCTAATTTTTTTCCACTTTTATTTACTAACAATCAATTTAAAAAATCCCCCATCTTTTGCCATAAAAATTTAAAGTCAGAGAGCCAAAATGCTTCTTCATCCTCCTCACTCCCCTAGTCCCCTTTGCACAGTAGGTCTGAGGCTTTTTGTGTAGAAGACCAGCCTAAGGATGAAGTGGATGAAGGTCCAGTCACACCAGAGGCATGACCACAATCAGTAACATTAATTCACTGTATTACAGCTGCTTACAAGACGAAGAAAAGATGGGGTTTATTTGTAGGAGATTCCCTTCTAAAGGGAACAGAGGGTCTGATATGCCAACTGGGCCCAACCCATAAGGAGATCTGCTGCCTCCCTGGGTTAAGGATGTCACCAGGAGACTTCCATGCCTGATGTGCCCTATGGACTACTGCCTGTTACTGATCTTCAATGTATGGTGCAAGGAAGTGGCAGCACTTAGTCTGAGGGCAATCAAAAGAATTTCAGGGCCTTTGGACCTTTGGTATAGGAATTTGGGGTGCAAGTTATTTTCTCCTCTATACTTCTAGCTGAAAGCAGCAGTGTCTGAAGAAACAGATGGGCTGAGTCTATTGATATATGTCTTCACAGACGGTGTTATCCCCAAAATCTGGGGTTTTCTGACAATGGTATGGCCTATTCAGGGTCAAGCATGCTGGCATCAGACATCAGATATCATCTCAATGAGAAAGGAGAGTCTTTACATGGGAACTAGTGAGACTTGTTGGCACAGCTTTAAACTTACTCTGATGGGGGATATCAATATCAAGCTTGTTCTTGGCAAACTGTGGGATGATGTGAAAAAGTTAGGTGGAGAGGATGCTTGTGACGGTTCTCTGCAGGTGTCTCTGGGATGTACCAGCCACACCGAAGCACATCTGCAGTCTTAACAGAGATGAGCCAAGGACCCCTGAAATAATAGAAACCAACAGTGAAAAAATTTTGGTATTTGTGCAGTTTAAGCCTATATTACATCCACCCCTAAAATCCATTGCAAGTGAAAATTTAATAATTTTGGATCACAGCTTTTAAATAAGTATACAATTAACTATAGTTTAAAATTTGTTCCAAAACTACCAGAAAACTGAATTTAGTACTCAGTGTATTCATCCGCCTCCTGTGCCATACAGAAGTTCTGCCCATGAAAGGTTTCTGTCTATGGTTTTATTATCAAGCCCCAAGAGAATCCTGAGACACATTCTTTTCAGAAGTTTAGACAGCAGCTTCTTTTTATAAGCAAGTTAAAACAAAGAGCTGGAAGCTCTCATTTTTTAGTCTGCTTTGTTTTCTTCTGCAAGTTCCTACAAGAAAGGTATTGACAGGAAGGTGCCACGCTGTAGGCCAGCAGTAGGTCATCAATCAGGATAACAGCCCATCCCATGCTCACTTTGCTAACTATGGACCACACAGAAAAGTGGAAATTTTGCATCTACAGGACAAATGGGTATTCTGGGACATCAGCGATTCAGAGATTCAGAGATGGCTGTGAAAGCCTTTTGCGAGTCTTACTCCAACACCTGTAGATTTATATCTTCCCATCTTTTAAGAACTCAAGATTTTAATTTGTCAGGCTGGTCTTGTCTATTTTTCCAAACATTTAAATGACAGAAGTAATAATGATGAAGCTCACCTTCATAAGTGTAGTGAGTACAGCTAATCTGCAATGTTATTTGTACTCAGTAACTGTCCCTTACTTTAGAGGGTCAGTGTTTTAGTCTTGGTCTTAAGCAGAAGGTTAGGACACCAGAAGAACTTGTAATAATTTTATTGGGATTTCTACTAATAATCATAAAGGTCATGATTATAGTTCTTCAGTTTTCAGCAGA
The DNA here is from genome assembly GCA_003713295.1 of Parotia lawesii. Classification (NCBI taxonomy): domain Eukaryota; kingdom Metazoa; phylum Chordata; class Aves; order Passeriformes; family Paradisaeidae; genus Parotia; species Parotia lawesii. The sequence goes on from RAHM01000097.1 coordinate 451,499, forward strand.
AGTTATAAACATCTGGGTTGTAACAGCTACTGTTTAAGGTAACAATTGAATAACAATTTTATTATTAAATGAGAGTCATATTCTTCACGAAAACAGTTCACAAAAACAATTTCCACACTATGGTTCCATGAAAAAAACAAAAAAAACCTACAAAAAAACCCCTTAGATTTTGAATTACAAAACATTACCTGAGCCAGTCAAGAGCATTGTAAATTTTATTCTTTATTGGACTACCCAAGACACCTGAACTTTACCTGAACTACCTGTGTTTAAAAAGACATAAACTAAGGGAAATCCATGATAAAAAGTTCTTTTGAAAACAATTCCCTTGATTGAAACTGTTTTTCCTACTTTTCTTCAACAATGAATGTTCTGTGAGAATATGAATCTGGTTTTCAGAGGAGGATGCCTGGACACACTGGAGTAGAGAATGCAAGGCAAAGCTGAAGAAAAAAAGTCAGAAGACAGCATAGATGAGCTGGATAGTGAAAGATTTTTTTTCTTTTCCTGAACAGAAGGCAGGACCAGGTACAGAGGATACAGAGAAAACTGGTCAGTTGTGAAAGTAAAGGAGAAATGAATTGTGGAATGTAGCTGGAAGTGTTACAAGAAGGTCATTCAAAGTTAAATGGATGGGCCTGAAATATTGAAAGGAAATGAATGTAAAACTATAGCAGGTGTACTTCACCGTGAACTCAAGCCATATTTGTATGATTCCTGTTGTGCAAGATCTCCCCAGTCTGCTTGACATACTCATGAAAAATATTTATTTCACCTGTAATGAATGCCATTTTAAACTTACTTATGATGTTCATTTGGGTATTATTTTAGGCTCAGCTCCTCCCCTGCCCCCATCAAGTTTTTTTCTTTTCCTGTCTGAAAAAAGTCCATCATGTGAAAACAAAATCAAAATGAAAAAAATAGGAAAGCAGTCACAATAGTCATAACTAAAATGCATGAACTTCTCTCTGCAGTTATTTATAAAATTTGTGAAAGTAATAAATTTAGTTCACTTCAGATAAGAATAAATAAATTCAAATAAATTCAAATTCCTGTTATTTTTCACAAAGAGGAGACCACTTCAAGTATTTTGAGAAATTACCAAGAGACATTCTCTACTTTTGGGGTTGTCATTGCCTATTACAATATAGTTGCTGGTTGTAAAACTGATAGTAGTTTTAGACCAGAATGATATTCTAAATTAAGCTTTGTCACTTAACTTTAAGTGTTTAAAGGTTCTGGCAAGAAATCTTAATATTATTTATTTCCATTTATCTCTCTTTACCACCAACAGCTTATACCATAATACAAGGTGTATAGCCCATAAAAAGGTTATCTTTTTCTCAAGAGTTTAAGTTAGTAGTGATAACAAAAGAAAATCCTTTATCTGAATTTGATAGGGTAGTGAAAAGTTGAAACTAATGGAAAATTAAAAATTTCAATCTTTAATGTCATATTTTATTACCTCTTCACAGGTTATCATTCTCACATTTGTTAATGGAATAGGCTTGATCAACCTCTCTTCTACATTGTCATTTAAACTGCTGTATTTTACAGTATAACTTTTTAATGATCTCTAGTTGTTGTTATGGTTATAATAGTAATGAAATCCATGATATGATGCCATTAGCAATCTATACAAAAGCTAAGTATTCAAGGTCAGCTGAGTCCTCAAAACAATTATATTTCAATCAGTTGGTTTGTAGTAGCTTTGGGGTTTTGTAGCCAACAGTCACAGAAGTTGACACATATAATTAACACAGGTTTTCATGTTGTGGGCTCATTTACCAGGAAAATGCCTTGAAGAATTTCTGACAGGTCTGGATTCCGAAGAGGAAAACTGCAAGCTGGTTTTGGGCACAATGGGGTATTCTTGGGAGAAAAAGACATAATTCAGTTTTCTTGCTTTTGTACAAAACTATATTTACTATCACACTTTGGGTTTTTTATCTATGACAGCACTGCAGATTATATTTTGACTTTTTTGTGAAGTAAAGGTATTCTACTGACCTCTAGGTAACTCAATCTAGAAATACTAAAATCTTTCACATGGAAAAAAATAGATTTGACATAGGTTTGACTGATTGACTCATGAAGAAGCTCATACTGCTAGTGTTATCATACCTCATAACTGATAGTAGTTTCTCTAATTGCTGCAGTAGAACAATGGAGCTATCTATTTCTTCAGAGCTTTGAAGTACCTACTAATATGGAAGCATATCATTGTCCAATGCATTGGCAGTCAAAGTGGACTTTTCACTTTTCCACTCCCTCACGCTGTTTTGTATAATGTACATCAAGTACTAACCTGCATAATACATTTTAAACATGTCTCTAAAATCACTGAGGTGTCCTAATGATACTAGTGTGACCTCTAGAAGAAACACCTTAGTAGCCCCTGTGCAGAACTTAGTAGTGCATGGGCAAAAGATTTCTGTCTAATATATCGGGAAAGAAATACATATGGGCAGAGAGATTCTCATTCTAGACGTTTGCCATTCATTTTAATATCTGGAAAAGCATGTCTTCATGAATCTGTGACAGTCCTAAACAACGAGTCTGAGGAATATATGTCAGCTACTCTCATGAAAATTAGGGCTTATTTGTAGGATAAATAAACCATGCCAATACTCTTTCAGGTCTCAGCATGTTTGTGTTCAAGGTGGGACTTTGACTTTGGTTTCTGAGGCGTGAACAAGTAAATTTGCTTAGGGGACATATCAACAAAAGTTCAATTTTCTAGGTAAAGCCCACTGAAAGTCTGTGTAATAATTTTTTTTTTTCCTGTGGAAGTGTTAAAATAATTTTTTTTAAAATTGTATTTTTTCTCTCTATCTTCACAAAAGCTGATATATATTATTACAGTATGTGTGGTGATCTGAAATTTTCAGAATGTTAAAACATGGATCAAAGAAATCAAGGGAAAAAAATGTTGTCCAAAAGAGTGGATTCTTTCAAACCAAAGGAATCTTTTGAAAAATTGCTGGCATTTTACTGATAAAAATTGCAATCTTCCTGTGTGGATTTCCCTAAACCAGAATCATACTACACCCTAAGTTAGAGAAAGCTGAGTGTCATCATTGAAGAAAAACCATAACACAGAAATGACATACCTAAATTTTGATAGCATCTTCTGATGCAAACTCTCTGACCAGAACTGAGCAGTTCAGCAAACTGATCTGCATCCAAATATGGTAATTCTTCAAAATAAATCTGTTGGGGAAAAAAAAAAGAAAAAAAAAGGGTTAATGGTAATACATGGTCATCACCTCCCTTTTGTCTCAGGCATCCAGAATTTCAGTAGTCTCCAACAGTTTCCTACTAAGATATTGGGCAACCAGAAGTTTGGTTAGTCCATTTTCCCTGCAAATTATATTAATCAAATTAGGGCATTTACTGGATTGTCCTAAACTAACACATCAAATTTTACTAGGAAATCTTCTAAGGGCACTAGATCGTGTTGTGAGTCTTAGGAATTTTTAACTCACTTTTAAGCAGATATCAGAAGAGATCACCTGACCATTGGAAGGGCAGTCTCAAGAAAGTGAGCTAAGTACAAGAAGACACTAAAAAACATAAGGAATCAAGAAATTAAATGAGGAAATTGAAACATTTATATGATGTCCCAGGACAAACTGTTGTTTATGATTAAGCATCACCTTCAGAAGCCTAGTAGCCATTAACTAGTGAAGCTCATGTTCCAGAAGGAAGTTCTGCAGAAAATCATGTTAATAATACAGAAATCCACTGGGTGTAGAAATACTTAACAAACACAATTCACAAATGCATACACAGCAAGGATCAAATTAACTCTCTTGTGTGTCTATACTAAGCACCTACTTTATTTCTCAAAGAAATATATTAAAACCACTAGATGTTTTAAGCATGATGTGAAGCTATCAAAAAATGATATTTAGTTGTTCTCAACAATTGCTTTGTTTAAACCCCATTTTTTCAGTGACCAGAACATCGCTGCTTTTTTTCAATCCCATAGACAAAAGCACTGAAAAAACCAGTTTGATGAAAATTTGTATCTGACGGTGGTTCTATGAAGAATATAAAATTGCCTTTTTTACTGCCACAGAGAAAGTACTTGTCAAATGCCACTGCATGAAAGGCACCTCACTTAGGCAGCAATGACAATGAGAAAGTAGATGTTCCTATGTGTTTGGAAGTACTGCTGCTTTCAATTCAACATCCCAGTTATGAAAACTACTCCAGTTACCTCAAATATAATGCCTCCGTAATTTTCTGAACTTCATTATAACTGCGAGGTAAAGAGTAAGCAATTAATAAGACAGAGTATGGAAAAATAATTACAGAAAATAAGAAGAAGGAGATAGAAAACTGTCTTCTACCAACCTATGCAAATGTACAGCAGGCTTCAGTATAAGAGTAGTACTTCATGACCGTAAGTACAGACACAAGCAATGCCTGGTATTTCATTTGAATGTTTGCTGGAAGAGACAACATACTGAGGTGCACTAAGAGTGATACACAATTTGAAATAGCTGAAAAAAATTGAATACTCTTCAAAAAAGACAAGTTCTATGTCATGAAAATAACAGTTCTGATAGTGGAATGTATGTCAAAATCTTAATCTCTATGCTAACCAGATTAAGCTTCCTAACAACACTTACTTCTGTCATTAAAATTTATGAATGCATTAATATAATTCTCAAATTAAAAATATAACCCAGAAATGGTACATAGCAATATAATGATTATTGCATTCCTCAAAAGAATGGCAAAGCATTTTAAATTTTAGGCAGGAGATTTTACTAACTCAACCCCTATGAAAGTTGACAGAACAACTCTGTTGTTGGAATAGAATTAAAATATTTCTTTTGTTGTAGTATCCACTATTTCATCATGCCCAAATCAATCCAATTGGACATCATCAGCCAATGATATTATCCATACCTTTTTTTAATAGGATATGGAATGACTAATAAATATTCTTTATTGTTTTATAAAAAGAAAGTACTTATGTTCAAATTAAATCTATTCTTATGTTCAGAAAGAAGAAAGTTCACACACAGCTGTTTTTTTTCTGCCTTCCATGTTTTCTGAGGAAGAATGAACTTAGTGGTTATTGGGCAAATGAGAGCGATTGTAATTAAGATTTAATTTCTCCTAGAGAGAAAAAAATATTCTTAATTCACTTGTCTGCTCACTATTTCAAGTTATAACATATAATTTTAGGCATTTTTTCTGATAAGATCCAGTGAAAATATGGAAAAATATGCAATAAATATGAACTAGAAAGAATACGTAGAGAGTGAAGTGGTCTAATTCATAATAACAAAATTCAAAATAAAAAAATCTACAGCCATTTATATGTAAAGAAGTCTGATAAGCAATAACTGATAGAATAAAAATGCACTATCTAAAAGCCATTGTATCACGAAATTACTAATATCCACAGTATGCAGCACTGCAGCAAGTTCAGTAAATATTTTCCTGATTTATCAAAGGGTTTTTTCATTCATTCCCTTCTTCTTTTATATTTAGATACATCAGCATATCTAAGACATTATACCTTCATTTGCCTCAGAGAAATTGTATTCTACATAAGAAAAGTTTGTTCTGGTATATTTGTACTTTGCTGATATGAATCTCCCCTTCAGCCCAACCAAAAGATTTAAAATGCTTTGTGTAGTAAATATTTCTCCCTGAACCTAAAAAATAGACAGATCCAGTCGATACAGGGCAAGAATATCCTGAGGTGATACAAATGAGAAGGTGGCACAGAGAAATATAGAATATAAGGTCTTTTGGGAAATAAAAAAGGAGACAGAAAACTTGAAGATAATCTTATAAGCAGGGCAGAATTGTGGATACAAATTATAAATATTTGCATATATTTCTATTACAAACCCTTTCATTCCAGTCTTAGAAATATTAACCTACCAGAATGGGAAATAAGGCCTACAAGGCAGGAGACACACATAAACAACATTACTTCTTGGCAGGGGGTGGTTTATGGATATTTCTGGTCTATTACAGACTCTCACAAACCATTTGTATTCTCCAGGCTTTGGGTCATATTTTGAGCTGTAACCCATAAGCACTTGTTTCAGCTCAAAAACAGAAGTAAATATTTAATCAGCCACAGATTTCCCAAGTATCTTAGAGTAATCAGTAAAGACCAGAATGTATTTGGTTTATGAGTTTTTTACAGAAAGTCACTTTCAACAAGGCAATTCCTAAAGGTGACTAAGTAGGCAGAATTGAAGTAAATATTTTTTCAACTCCATCAATATAGCAAGAATTCCAAGAGAATAACTGCCAAATTCCTACTGTATCAGTAATTCATGTTAGTACTTCAATATTATTGTGGAGATATAAACTAACATTAGAACTATAAGGAGACTAGTACTTATTTAATCTCCTACCTTAGAGATTTCTTGCAGGTATTTCCTATTTTGCTGCATGGCAGATAGGTATTATTACCAGAACCATTAAGATAGGACTAGGGATATCTACTTTTTGTTTAAGCTCTGCTGTTGAATTTTTATATAACCTTGGAAAATAATTTCATTGCTTCATATTTCATATTCTCCCAATAATAAAATTCAGATTGTAGCAATAAAAAGGCTATAAAATACTGAAGTGTTATTTTTTTCATTGGTTACGGTACTACTTTTACATGTGCTTAATTAATAAGTATTGTTATTCTGCCAGTATGATATCACCTTGTTAACAGATTTATAAAGTAAGAGATATAGCTCTGCAATACAAACTTAGTAACTACTCAAAAATTGCCTCAATATCTAACACAAAGACAAATCTGAGCAGTCAGTTCCCTGATTTAATTTTAATCTTTAAAATATGTGAAAAATAAACGTATAAAATGAGTTTGACAGACCACAGACAAAACACCTGGATGCCCATTTTCTGCATGCTTTCCATGCAGTACTGTGGAGAAGACATACAAACCATGAGTTGACTGGTGAACCACCAAGTTTTCATGTTTTTCAGAAGGACCCACAAAGCAGGGGATAAACCCTGATGTCAACACTGAACGTTGCTTTTCAAAACAGAATCGTGGAATCACAGAAAGGTTGTGGTTGGGACACTTGGAGGTCATCTGGTCTAACTACCCTGCTCAAGCAGGGCCACCTAGAACCAGTTGCTTTGGGACTGTGTCCAGATGACTTTTAGATACCTCCACAGGTGCAGACTTTACAACTTCTCTGGGCAATCTATTCTAATGCTCAGCTATCCTTACAGTAAAAAGGTTTTACCTAATGTTCAAAGGAAACTTACTTCATTTCATTTTGTGCCCGTTGTTTCTGGTCCTGCTGCTGGGTATCACTGAAAAGAGCCTGGATCCCTATGCTCTATACCCTCCCTGTGGGTATTTTTTTATATATAGGTTGGTGAAGTATGACTTCCCCTGGGTGAAACCACGCTGACTGCTTCTGATGACTTTTTTGTCCTAAATGTGCCTGAAAAGGGTTTCCAGGATTAGCTTCTCCATCAAAATTAAAAGAAGATTTCTTTGTGTTACTTGGAGTGTCATTACTTGTTATCAGAGACTCAGACTTTTTTCTGTTAGCAGAAAAGGGGGATAAATTTAGTGTTGCTAAGGTATAGATACCACATCCCTTAATTAAAATTTATAATTTCTTAAGATTTGAAACACGCCAAGAAGTTTACTCTTGCTCTTTCAGACTTAGGGAAACCCTGCCTTGATGGAAAATACTGTACATTAAGTTTTCCACATGATTTACTTCCAAAAATGTGAGTTGCCTCTTATCTGTGATATTAATAGCACTCCTTTCCTTTTTGTTCACTATTTTTCATTTTCTCTTTGAAATAGTTGTATTTTATCTGCATTTTAGGAGGCTGATTGTTGCCCCTGCATGTCTTTTTCGTGGTTACAAAAAAGAGTACAAGAACTAAGGAAGATGGGCAAAGTGGGCAATTGCTAGAATTAGTCATTGTCACCTAGGAAGCTCCGCAAAAAGAAAGCTAACGAATTCCTCTGCTTCAAGGAGCACAAATGAAGTAGTTAGATGTTTCAAGTGTTAGTAATAGCAATAGCAGATTACAACTCCTACTCTTCTGTTGCTCCTCAGTGTTTGTCAGCCCAAATTCTGGACCTTGCCTACCATGATTCTGCAACTATAAGGGATATTTTATTTTATTTTAATACATTTTATTTTAAAGGATATTTTTATTTTAATACATTTAATAATTGTAATACATTCTTTGAAAAAACAGTATCTGCTGGGTTGATTTTTTTTTTTCCCTCTCCTTCCTCTCCTCCTGCCTGGAGGAGAAAAGCCAAGATAGAAAACTGTTGTGGGTTTGGTTTGTAAACCGGGCAGAAACACTAATTTAGTGTAGTGGTTTGAAAGCTAAAACATACATTGCTTTTTTTTGATCGTGTTTTTTGTGAGATAAGTATTAAGAGAAAAAACAAAGCAGGCACAAAACTTGACAGAATAGAAGAGATTTATTAACAGACTTAAGATAAAGAAGGCAACAACATGACAAACTTTCAGAACTCTTTTTCTCCCCCACTTTTCTCTTTTCCTAATTAGTATCACAATTTAAGAAAGGGAGGAAAAAAAAAAGGTTCTCTTTTTTGCTTTACGTGGTTTTACAAACTGCTACCATTTGCAGGTTTGCTTAGAATTACACAATCTCTGTTAAGGTGCAACACATCTCTTTTTTCCATGGGCTTTCTCACAGCTCTTTTAACTGTAAAACACAGGCTGTCACATGGGGTTATTACTTGTTTAAGGATGAATCATTTTTTTGTTTTTAGCTTGAACATAAGGCTTTTCTTTGCCACTAGGTTTTAAAAAAGCTTCTCTTTGCTTTTAAACCTGGCCTCGGCACTTTTCAACCTTTTTACAAGCTACACAAGGGAAAAAAAAAAGAGTCCATCCCCCCCATGTACTTTGACATGGATTAAAGAGACAAACAGTTTGTAACATTACAGTTTCATACCACGGCGAGGAAAAGAGATTTTTAAGCTCCGCGCGGGTTCACGCAGCGCCGCCCTTGTAGCTCCGCTTCACGTGACCCCGCTTTCTCTTTCTCTCTGGCTCTGAAAGCCGCCATGTTGTGGGGTGTTACCCCCCGCTCCCTCTGCGCTGCCGGGTGCACGGTGTGGAAAAGGAGTGTYTTCCTCTGTTCGTCGCGGAGTATGCTGACTGCGCTGAAAGCTCCCGCCGGCTCCCTCTTCCTCAGGATACCGCGCCGGATAACCTCAGCCCTGTATAGCCAGCCATACCCACCCGCGGCTCAAAGCATATTTCTCCTCCCCACAATCCAGAGTCCATGCTGCAGCATTAAAAAAAAAAGCAAGAGGCAGAGAAGCCGGAGCAGGGGTGCCCGTCCCCAGCCCCGCGGGCCGGGCAACGAGAGTCCACCCCTCCTCTCTCTCTCTCCGTCCTGCACTAAAAACCGGAACGGAGAAACTTTCTTCCTCTCCCCTCAAAAAACCCGCCTTCTACAGGGTTTAAATATGTGAAATTGAAAAAAGCGTGATTAGTTTAAGAAACTGCCTGTCAGTTCGAGTCAAACCATGACAAAATGTTAAAAATATTTTCTTTTTAGATACATGTTCCATTGCACCTGGCCTTCCTGTAATTTGCTTTCCACTCACTACACTAGCGTCAGGTCCCAAAACTTCACATCCTATTCAGTAACAGCAAGAAGAGAAAAATAGAAAGCTCAGAGATTAATAATTTTGTACGAAAATTAAAAGAGATGAGCAGGAAAATTGTATATGCCTAGAGATAAAAAAAAAAAGGTGAAAGCTCTTTCAGTCAACACACTTTTAAGCTGCCAACAATTATCTGTCAAGTTTGTCTATAATAAACATGAAGAGAAAAAAGAATCAGACTGTATTGCTAAAGCACAGTCTCAGGCTAACACTAGATATTACATCTCCAGTCACTTTTTGTTATTGAAAAGACCCTGGATGAAGAAGAATGTAGGTACTCTCAAAATTGCTCTAGCTCTCACTCTGGAAGTAAAATTGTCTCCTACACTGCCCCTTCTGAACTCTGGGTGAGTGTCAGGTTTTCAGAATAGCATTTGTTATTTTTTCAATATTTTGCAGTGCTAATGCAACTTTGCCTTGCAATCATATGTTAAAATCATAGGTGCATGAGAAACCTGTATTAAACATTTCAGAAAAACCCGTATTTTTAACCTCAAATAATCAATAATACTGTAGGCAGAAGTGAAAACCAATACAAAGTTTCAGATTTTAATGGCTATTATGGCATCAAACTATTTCAGTAGCAGAAATTTACCATATTTTTTCCCCTTAGAAGGAAGAGGAAGAGGTATAACGACTCTACTATGCCAAAAAGAAAAGAAAAAAGCCAAACCAAAAAAAAAAGCCGAAAGGATCTCTCAGTATAAACAACATTAAGTGCAAGAGGAAAACATCCTTAAGGTTCTTTGAGGAATTTCTACGTTTTCTGATAATCAAGCTGCTGAAAACAGAACTTCTCTTAAATGTCTTGACCTGAGGAGTACTGAGCAGGAGAGGATTCAGGGAAGAGCAAGGGAGTGAGTGAGCTCTTTAACAGACTAACATCTCATAAGCTTTTACATTTCATTACGCTACATTTTGACCCTGAACTAGATTTCAAAGAAATCTGAAATTGACTCAAATTTTTTTCTTCTCCCTGGTTCATGCTTGTGGAATGAATKACAGAATGTGAGACAACATTTTGCATATAGATACTAAAAGGAAGCATCCTAACTTAGGACAAGGCTAAGGAAAACTCTCTTGTTGATTATTATAATCCTGGAGAAAGTAGTTGTGCCTAGTGTGTTCCCCAGATAAACATTGAGCAGACATTGAACTCAGATGAGAAAATAGCTTCTATCATCATTATTTTCTCTTCATACACAAAGCAAGGATTATTGTGCCTTCTTAGTTTCCTGTAAAATGAAGCCAACCATGTTTAGGAATTTCTCTTCACTTACTTGGCAACCTAGAATTATAAGAGGCTCGGCAGGATCACCATAAAATCATGTTCTAATACAGAAAAGGGCCAGTCAGAGAAATTTTTTCCAGCTTACCAGCTGAGCATTGAACTCTTGTCTACTATTTTCCCCAAAGATTTTCACTTTAGTCACTATAATTCATAACTCTTTTTTATTTATTACTACTGTTTAAAAAAAAAACCAAAACAGAACTATAAGAAAGTCAGTTCTATTTTGCTTTACTCTGGTCCATCCTTATTTGTCTGCAAGATGAATATCTATAATGTTTGTTTTCTGCCTTTTACCAGCCAATTTTTTTTTTTTTTTTTTTTTGCAATGAGGTCCATTGAGAATAATAAATCATGGAAAGAGATGAGCATACAAGCTTATCTGTGTTACTGCTTTAATTCAGTTCCAGCACGAGATTTTGAAAATCTCCCACTTGTTACCATGTCCTCTTCTTTAGTTGTAGCGCAGAGCAAATTTTTCAAAAACAAAAACTGCATTGCTTCCGGTTAAATATAAAGCAGAAGGTGTGGTTCATCTGGTGACCTGTGTTCAGACCTCCAAAGTATCACAAATTTCTGGTAAAGTGCATGAAAGCTCAGAAAAATATTGCTATTGGTTTGGAAATCATCTCAGAAATGTTAATACTTTTCTCCTGAAATAAAAAACATAGCCATCCCATTGGGAAATAACCATCACTACTTCACAGACCACTGAAATTCTGTCAATGAGAAAGAGTGAAGAAATCATGAATACAAGATGAGCAATATCAAGGACTAGGTTAACCTACATAATAAATCTTTGATGGGCATTTTTTAAAAGAAGGCACATATTTAGAACACCTTCTATTTTCCGAGAACAAAATGGTGTTTTCTCATTTTGGTATACCATAGCTACATAGCATAAAGGTAAGTTGGATTTTTGGATACTTATTAAGAGAAAAGACTCATCCTCTGAAAGGACAAATATTTTTAATTAACATTAACATACATTTTGCCAAATCCCTATGACATTTACAGCATAAGACTACAGCATATCAGACAAACACATACTAGTACTTCAGAGAAGTTTAGGACAGTTACACCAGTAGTGACAGCATCTACCATACATATCACAGACGGTTGGAAAAAAACCATGGTGAAGATCAGGAGTGAAAGATGTCTGAGAAGAAAATTCTTCAATTCTCTTGAAATATTGTGGGTTTGATTCAACATTTTCATCTTTCTTTCAATAAGTCATCAATTTTCTCATTCTAACTTTATTCCTGTGTCATTACAGTAAACAATGACTGGCCCACAGTCCCACGGCAGCAGCACCTACTAACAGGCAGAACTGACCTGGTCTGGAGTTTGATGAACCTTTCTTAAAAAGAGGATTCACACAGGATTGATCTGTAGGTTTATTGAGACCTGCAGATCTAACAGACCTAGCTTGAGTGCGAGTTAAACTCAGTTCAGAAAAAAGAGAGTAAAATTATTAGTATGTTTTCAATTGGTGCAATAATATCATTTTTGAATTTCCTTTACTGTATTTAATTAAAAGAAATTAATATTTTACATTACTAATTTTGAAAACAAAAAGTTTATAATTATTCAATATGATTCTAATATTAGTTTCTACCCAGAGTCACCAAATACTGGACTTCGTCATGGCATACATCACTTGGTTGAAATTTCTGCAACAAATTACAAAATGCCTTAGAATTATTAATGTCAAGTAATTAGTGTTCTAAAATTCAGTGAAAAAGCTGCCCACTATTATAAAGTTTATACAGATAGCCTAGTTTTTGGGCTCCCCGTATGAAATAACTGATGAAAGTACTGGCCTGAGCTAAGCACGGGAACACACTGCATGATTCTGTAGTTTTGTTTGGCTCTGGGGTGTATGAATGTATAAAGAGCAAAGCTGAAGCACAGATTGATATAAAACAAAACCCTTAAAACTTTTTATCCATTCAGACATCCACAGAAAAGAAAAGCTTCCTTAGTGTAGCAGAAGTGTGACTGATTTTGCTTAAATGAAAAGATAAAATGCTAATGCAGATTTTTAAGGTAATTCTCTGTTGTTGATAGTTTAATATCAGATAGAACAACTGATTTTCTTTCACATCAAATGTGAACCAGAGAATACCAAAAATGAGCACATTTCTCCAGAGGGTGAAAGCTGAGAGTGTTAAAAGAATATATACTGTTTCACTTAACTCAGTGACTTCATGTATCATGTCCAGGCAGTCTAAGGTTAAAAGACCCTTGAGATAGTTCAAAGTTTTGATCTTATTTTATGGAGACTAATTGATTTAAAAGGTGTGCCATAGCTCCAGAATGAGTCAGATTCTATTTCATCATTATTTCGAAGTACAAATCAGACTTCTTGTTATAATATTCTCTGCCAATAGAACTAACATTTTCATCTCATTACTGTTAAGTTAATTTTAAAGTCCAGTATATCTAGACAGTAGAAAGAGGGAGAGGCATTTGTGACAATTGGAGCAGTGGAAAGAATGAAATTTTCAAGACATTTGGCAAAGCATTCCTGGCTTTGTAGCCTTAACTCCCAAGCAGCAGCAATCAGACTCTTCAGTTCACACGATTTAGAGTACATAGAGAAGACAACAAAAGCAACAAATGAATTATGGTTAGAGCTAAGGGTGCTTACTATACTATTCAATATTATAGAGCAAGTAACCCACAGCAAATTCTCTCTGCCCAACATGTTTTAAAACTCCTGCATTACTGAGCAAAATATTTCCTTGGCAGCATTTTTTGATTTAGAGTTTTGTTGGGTTTTTTTTTTTTTTGGGTTTTTTTTTTGTTTTGTTTTGTTTTCTTTTTGTTTTGTTTTGTTTTCTTTTTTTTTTTTTTTTTTGGTGAACTTATCCTAAGCATCTCATTGTTTTCATAGCCTTCTACTTTAACACTAGTAACCAAAACTGGGGGGTTACCTAATTCCATGTGCCTTTTCTATTTCTTTAATAAAAAGAGGCATTTTTTCATTTCTTTCATTTTTTCATTTTTTCATTTCTTGCCTTTACAAAAGGCAAGAGTGGAGCTATGGATTTGGTAGGGAAAATGGTCTGAGAAGAATGACCCTTCTGTGGAAGTGTTCAAGCTTAGGTTGGATGTGGGCCCTGAGCAGCCTGAGCTAGTGCAATGTGTCCCTGCTCATGGCAGGGGAGTTGGAACTAGATGATCTTTAAGGTCCCTTCCAATCAAAACCATTCTATAATTCTGTGAAATTCATGTTATTTTTAATGTAAAAGTGGTTAAGTTCAAGTATATACTTGTAATCTGTGAATGCATAAAAGACTCAAATCTCATTAGAGGTTTTGCAACTGAATTGTAAAGGGTTCATTGAAAGTACAGTAAATAGCAGACAAGCTATTAAGTATTTAATAAATATTGCAATAAAAAATTATTTTAGCTTTTGTACCTCTTACGTCTGCAAATCCATTAAAAAAATAAGCATCTTTCCCTATTAACTAAGCCCTACTTACATAAGTACCATGAGAGTGACCTTGCCTTATCTTCCTTTCCCATCAGAGAAGGATACATGTGTGCATGAACACATGTGTTTGCTCATTTACTATCTGAGGAAAAGCAGACTTTATTTCAGCAGCTGCATGAGTTTAATACTCTATTCCTTTAATGTAGCCACAATTCAGCAAGAAGGAAAAGAATACTGAGTAGTTTAAAAAAATACCACCACAACCACCAAACCCCCTAATATTCAGGCAGGAGCTTCAGAAGATGATGGATGGACTTTTTATATTTTTAGCCACACAGACTGGATTAATTATTTAGAAACCTTAAATATATAATGCCTTCAAAGCAGGGAAATGGACCAGGTTTCTAATGATATTGACTTCCAAAGTGCTATATGGAGAGAAAAAGTATTAGATTATTAAGTATTCTGATCTTAATCTTTATATTACAGACTATCTGTGTATTGATTAGAGCAGTATGCTTTCTCCTTCTAGTGAAGGCCATTTGAAGTGATCACTAGCTGCCGTTCTAGGAAATGCATTATTGCGTCTTCTTTATCTTCCCACATAATCAGAAACTCCTAGGGTTTGTTGTGTCAAGGTTGGCATTCAGTTGGCTTTTTTTAAAGCGTGGTATGTGGTTCTAATTTTCATGAAAAATAGCCTCTTTGTCCAATTGTTAAATGAATACAGATAAGTCTGCTTAAGTGAGGTTTTGGATTTTACGAAGTTGGAGCTGGTGTTCCAGTATTTCTCTGCACAACCTAAAAACTGCAAAGAAACGGAGTTGAAATAGTTAGTATCCTTGAATAATAGAATCATAGAATATTTTCAGTTGGAAGGGACCCTCAACAATCAAAGTCCAACTCCTGGACCTGCAAAGGACACCCCAAGATTCACACCATGTGCCTGAGCCTTGTCCAATGCTTGTCTTGAGCTCTGTCAGGCTTGGTGTTGTGACCACTTCCCTGGGGAGCCTGTTTCAGTGCCCAGCCACTCTCTGGCTGAAGAACATTTTCCTAACATCCAATCTGTTTCCAGTATGTGATACACTTTCAAGTAATTTCCAACAGCATGCTGACATTTGTCAAAAAGATCTGAGGTGTCAAGATGTTCACTTACACTCTACGTCCCAATGCCAAAGAACATAAAATCAAGAGTTCTAAAGTATAATTTCTTTTATTACATAGTGGTAAGGTACTATTTATAAAAAAGGTATTTAATACTCTCTTTTGTGATGTAAAAACAGTGATATTAATTTATAACCATGCCGTAACTTCTATAATTCTTCTGCTTTCTCCTGCGCTTTAAAAAAAATAGTTCATTCATTGGAAGTTGTAGGTTCAGGTCGAAAATGAGAAAACGTTTCTCAGAGTGAATCACTGGAATAGACTTACTAGGGCCTCCAGCACTTGAGATCTTTAAGTACAGCCTAAACCACCCCTGCCAGCAGTAATAAAACTGTAGTTGTTTCTGCTCTGGGCTTTGAGAACAGCAAAGATGATCTCCTTTCTTCTAGCCCCATCAAGCTGTTCTGGAACACAGTCTTGATAAGACATATTTTTCACTACCTTCTTAAATGCTTAAAGTACCACAGAATTAATCATATAGGTTTCAAGAAGAAAGGAAAAAATCTGAAATATTTTAAAAATATTTCACATATAGAATTTTAATAGTCATCCTTCCCTAACGATATACTTCTTTTTGGTTTGGAAAATAGGTTGCAGGATTTTGCGTGTTTCAATTTTCCTCAAGGAAGTTTGAGCTGAAAAACTCTAGAAATCTTCTCCCATGTAGCTGAGAAGTGAAAAAATGGCATGAGAAGGATTTAGATCTACCTCAGAGCTTTTCTACAATATCTGTTGCTATAGTTTAGGTATACACAGTAAGCAAAGATTTAGAAACGAGAAGATGAAAGACATAGTGAAAAAACTGCCAGTAGCAATATAGTAATATACAAGTGCAGGGAGCACCACTGTTCTGAATTCCTTGTCTCTGTGCCTTGAACATCTTGAATTCCATTTCGGTTCGAAAATATTTGACAGCTGATTGCCCCTAGTATTGCAGGCTTACATTTTTGCATACAAAAATGATTAGCAGAAGTCTTGGAACTGAAAGAGTAAGCAATATAAGAATTCCTTCTATCTGAAGTTTTATCGTACATCCAAAATAAGAATGATAAAGGACATTACATTCCACTTAATTAAAAACAGATAAAATACCATTATTAGCTGGGTACAGACTTGGGTATGTTGATACAGTCTTAATCTTACTGCAATCAACAACAAAATTCTCACTTCCTGCATTACGGGTAGGATATATTTTTTTCTTAATAGATCTGTATTACAGAGATAATTGAATGAAAGAGGTAAACTTTCTGAGATGTCTGTCTAAACAAAAACTTACAATCAAAAAAGAGAGAGCAAGAAAAAAGAGAAAATTATTTGAAAATTAGGCAAAACTGAAGAAATTAATCCAAATATTGCAATTTAGAATTTTTAGGTGTTTCAATATATGTCAGATCCCAAATGTAAAAAATGTGGAAGTGAAACAAAACAAAACCCACAAAATAAATTAAATGTATATGCTAAAAACTTTTACAATCAAACACTGTGTATGGTAATGATGCCATGATGATTTTTTGCCTTTTCTTTTATACCTCTGTTATACCTTTTACAGCTTCTATATTCTTAGTGCTTTTTGCCTACATTTTTGGCCTTGTTTGTTCAGCTAAGAGACTAAACATTTCAGAAGCTCCGTAGTTAGGGATCAGAATGCCCCAGACACCAAGGTCTTCTCCAGAACACATTTTGTAAACTAAGATAGAACCATCCAGGGGAAGGTTCCTTGGGGAGGGGGGCTCATTCAAGCCTCTAACTGGGGAATTTTTGATAGATATGCTAATTAGTAGGACCTATAACATTATACCAGATCTTTTGTGTGGTGTGCATTGAGGTGCATTCTACCTGGACATAGTGCACCTAAGGATCCTTAAAATAAATACAAAGGCAAAATCTGGTTTTCACTTCTAACCGTGTTTGCCTCTTGATTTTAAGACCAGGGAAAGGCATCAGTAACACTCTATAGACCTCATTCAGGGATCTCAGTAAGTGTTCAATTTGGACATCTGCTTGTGAACTGCATAGGATATATCCCTGTATGCCATGGGCCTTCAAAGAGGTACTTAACCACGACCCAGTGCCTTGTTTTCTTAGATGAAACAGTGCTTCTCAGCTATCTCAGGGCATTGATAGGGTCTCTCTCCCCATTAATTCTCTACCAATTACTGTAAGAATTGGAGTGAAATATGCTGTCCTTGGTTTTATTCCAGTGTGGAGGCTATGCCTAAAAAATTTGTGTATGTCTTGGTCATGCAGTACTGGAACACAACCACCCAAGTATGTAGGATCCAACAAGAAGCATCCCAGGGTCCTGGAGAAGGGTCAAGGGAAACTTTGTCACAGCCTTTCAATACTTAAAGCAGTAAAATAGAGGGAGGGCTTTTTATCAAGGCCTGTGGTGATAGGAGGAATAGTAATGGTTTTAAACTAGATATTCTAGTATTGCAAATAGAAACACAATTATTTCAATGTTCAATATGTCGCTTACTACCAAATATATGAAACTAAAATGGCTTGAGATCAATTTGCTGTATATTTTCTCTTTTCAAGTACACAGTATTTTTTGTGATTCTGGACTTATCCCTTACAGCAACTTGTACACTATTTTCAACATTATTGTGAAATTAGGACATTATAATGACATTAAAAAATCTAAATATTTAATGTATATAAAAGTAAAAGTTCCATGTAGGGAATGGTTTTTCATTATCTAAGAACCAATATTAGTAATAGACAGGGTAAAAATATATAAAACATCAAATTATTCTAGCAATAAAAAGTAAAGGCTGACAATTGTATGTCTGTCTGTGTGTTAAATTTTGGGTTTAGAAAAGAATATTAATCTTGCTCCAGAAATATTCAGAAACAAGAAGAAATCAATGCCTCTTTTAAAAAAAGGCAAATATCTAAAAGAGTGATGGAACCATCGACTTTACAGATCAGCAATATTGTTTATATTGAGTCCTGTTTTCTTGGCTTCAGCTCTTTTATCATCTATAACTCAGGTATAAATGAAATTATTAATGCTATATATGCACTAAACAATTGATTCTAACCTTGTTCCATAAACTTAAGACAGAAGGAATCAATATGCCTATTTCATTTCTGGGAAGATTGTGTACACAGACATGGTAGGAAAGAAGAGTAATGAATCATAATTGATAATTTACAAATCACTCAAAGCTGACGGCAACAATTATGTCTAAAGTGGTAAATGAAACACCAAGGCACAATTTCATATCTAAAGGCTTCTATTAGTAGTGCATTAGACACATATTTCTTAATTATTTTTATCCTCAACAAACTTATTCAACCTCAGCTGCTGTTTGGAGGCTTATCAATGGATGTGCCTTTTGCAATAGTACCAAAGACTTAAACACAAACAAGACCTTTCCAAAGAAATATTTGAGCCAACCATTACATGTGGTCTATTTGAATTCACATCATGATTATGTTTTAATGAACTGTCAGAGATGAAAAAGAGTGACTTCTCTGCTGTGTTCCATCAACATAGTCTTCAGCAACATTTGTGTTCCATTTCACACAGGAGTGCTGAAAATACAGATTGAACTTTTAAGTCTACCTTCACGTATGTTTTAAACTCTCCTAAACCTGTTACTGGAGATACCTACATCAGTTGCTATTAGCAACAGGAAGCTCAAAGTGCCATTAAAATAATTTGAAGTCTGAATATGTTGGTGTCAGGCAAAAGATATTTTTTACATATTCTACCGGAGCAATGAAAACATTGATCATTCTGAGCCTTTGAGCGTGCCTGAAGTCCTTAAATGAACAATATGGTATTATATCATTCAGAGTATCAGCTTGCAGTCTAATTAAGAGCTAGTAAAGCTGGAAACGCAGCACAGGGATACCCATTTCTGCCCTAAAATGTATAATAACTTAATTCACACAACATGGACCACTAAAAATACTGTTGCTAATATGATGAGTCACTATGACAAGACACCAAACCTCCCCAAACATCACTGTGACATCCCAGATCATGTCTCTTTCCATGATCTTCCCATCAATGAAATGACAATAATAAAGTGCTCTCATTATCTTAAGAAGCTAATAATAATAATAAAAGTTAAGAACTAGGCAAACAAGACCAAAGCAAAAAAAATGTATCTGATCTGTATATCTTTTTTTTGTTTGTTTCGTTTTTATTTCATTCTTATACGTGTCATTGCATTTCAAAGGTTAGGATACTTTTGCTTCATAGCTTTAAAATAATTTCCACTGAAAAATACACAGTGTGCAAATTTTTGGAATGGCGGCCACATGTTAGCTTATTAAGATAGGTTCTTAATTTTCATGAGAACATAAATTCTAATTTATAAAGCAATTTGTCCACTAAGTAATTCGACCATAGGCAATCATGGTCTCAGGAAATTAGGCTTATTCTATGGTCAGCAGAGATTACTTTTGCAGGAACAATAATAATAATAAGTCTTAGATGTTCTGAATTATTCTCTGGAGGAGTCTCCTAGACATTCTGTTGCTTATGGGAGAGCCTGACTTGTCAAGGGATTGTATGTTGGCAAGGGGAAATCACTGAGGCCAAACACCACTACTACCAGTGTAAATCAAGTTTAGAAGCCACTTGAGTTTCAATTGCTCTTCATTGTGCCTAGATATACTTTATATATGGTTTTGAGTCCTTAAATACCATTTAGCATTTGAGTCACCAAGTAAATTAAAACAAACAAACAAATACAATAAAATAAATAAAACAAGTAAAAGGCCACACTGCCCAGACATTTTCAATCTCAGAAAAAAGTTCAAGGTACCTATGTAGGAGCAAACTGTTTATATTTGATAGCAATAGATTACCATGTGGCTACATAACTTTTTAGAGAAAATACAGTTATCTGTCCTTAAAACACGGATTGTACAAAATTAAAGCTTAGGTGCATATGTGGCAGCTTCATCTGCTTTGCAGAAGAAAAGTTGAGTCATAGATGCTCGTATTCCTACACATGTAGTCCTGTGTTTTGAACTTTACTCTGCATCACCAGTGTGAAGGACACCATGTTTAGTGAGGTGTTGCTCATGGCTGATTAGACAGGCAGTAAATAAAGCTATTGAAGTACTGAGAAATAACGGACCTTGCATTCTGCAAGTACTTTTCTCAGAATTTACGTTTTATTGGGTAGCTTTCAGTTGTCATTTGTCCCATTTGAGGTGCTTTGTTCGGAAGTGGTTCTGGTTATTTTTCTCTGGGTATGAAAAAGATAATTTTTGTGCATACTTGCATATTATTTTGTGTTTTTGAAAAGTAATCAAAATCAGCATTTTCCTTTTTACTACGTATATCAGAGGGAGCTTCAAAGACAGTTTGTATAATAGAATGTGATAAGTTATAAAATGTGATGAGTGGCTTTAAAAGAGACTTGGAAATTAACCATTTGACTAACAGATGTAAGGTCGTGGCGGATGAAGTTTTAACTTACTGAAGTGTCTCAAACTGTAATACCATTCAAAAATTTTTCTTCTGTCCTATTCTAAAAGATTGCCATGATACACAAATGTGCGGCAATTGTATGACCTGTGTTAGATATGAATTCAAACAAAACACTTAAAATAGTACATTCTGATATTAAAACATTTGAATTATATAAAATTATGTACCATAGACTTTAGTCTGTAAATGAGATACAGGTGCAGCTCATCCTGCAGGACTGAATGAATGCATTTTTTCACTCAATTTTAATGTTTCAAAAATTTATTCTCAAATTATTTCCATTATGTTCCTGAAACTGCTTTACTAGTACTGCAAGAAGTCACACTTCTACTCTGATCTGTATTGTTCTATAAAAGGGGGAGGGGAGGAGTGTTATTAAAAAACTTATATGAAAATTGAATAATGATTGCATATTCCTCCAACATGGAGTGAGATTTTAAGGCAGTAATATTCATCAGTGTAAACCATATCCACATTAATTCAAATAGTCTAGAACACATGCAAGCATAACCTGAAGTGTTTTTATGTCCTGAACTTGTTACACATAACAGAAAAATAAGAGACCAGGCTTGACTAATTAATGAAATAGTATCTGAATGGTCAAGACGGGCAGCACCTGAGATACCTGTCTTCTCTCCAGCTGTGTACTTTGAATTGAAAAATTGCTACTTTTCTCACAAGAGAGATGAAACAGCATAGATGAGACATGAGCCAACCACAAATAATCATTTATAGGTATTATTTATAAATAGTTTTTAAGTGCAATGTTACCATATATGAGATACAAACCAGAGCAAAAAATCTATGGCTAACTTAATTATAAATAAAATTGTGCTGGCACTAACTAAATAGCATGGAAATGCTGAGACTGGCAGTGACATAGTTAATGAAAAAACATATTTATTTTGTTGGGGTTTTTTCTTTTCCTAAAACAGCAAAAAATGTAATAAAAAGAGCTGGAAAGAATTATCTTCTACTTTATATAGTGTAGTTATAATTGTTAAGTAATAATAAATATATAGGTTGAATATGTGCATATCAACATGAACTGTGCTGATATTCATGACTTTTTTTCTAAATAAGAGACACATATCCTAAAATACCAATTACAAATCTCAAAATATGAAGTTACAGCAATGAAATAGTTACTCTTGCAAAAAAACTTCTTTCCTTACACCTTTCTGTCAGGTGAAACACACAAAAATATTCTGATTTTTGTGTCCACAAATAGACTAAAATGTGTTTTAGTTTTCTGAAAAAAAAAAATCAGAAATCTTCAATTATATATTGTCTTGACCTAGGACTGCTGAGCTGACAATAAGCTTAATGAGCTTTTTTGGTGCAACAGATTCACCAATTCAGATTCATGTTGTCCTTTGTTACTAGGTCTCTCTGGAAAGACATTTATCTGGAGGAAATTAGCCTGGGACATAGAATAAGACTCCCAGGACTATGTTGTCTGCTGGCAGATGCGTTTCAGGTATAAGGGGAAGTGAATTTGGCCTAAGAGAAATTAAAGATTCTGTATAAAAACCCCAGTTCCAATTACACATAAAAATGTAACGGAAAAAACCAACTCACTTGGAGAAAAGGAAATTTGTTTCATTTCCAAATGAAACCCTTTAAAATCTGTTGTGTGATGAGAAAAGAAAAATAATTAACTTGCATTGATAAGGGGAAAATTGGATTTTTAACTAAAGAAACACTCCAAAATTCTGCTAGATGTGGGCAGAACGTTGCAATGCCCTTTTAAACTCTCAGTGAAAAATACCCCTGAAGCCCTACCTGGAAACTCTTCTCCACCTTTAGCATGCAGAATTTACACAGCCAGAAGGCTGCTTCTTTCTTTACTCTGAGTTTAAAATGTCTGCCTTAGAAAACAGCCTGGTAATATGGCTAAAAGTTCCACTCTGTAACTGGTTATCCTTTTCAGTATAAAATGCTCAGTGAAGAGCAGATGAAGTAAGATTTTTTTTGGTTTTTTTTTTTAACGCAGGATATTTGTTTCGGTAGCCGCCTTACAAAAATGCCTTTAAACGTAACATGTATTTTTTTCACATTCAGTTTATGGTGTCTGTGGGGAAATTACATTCTCTGAGACCTCCATAAATATCAGATGTAGCAGAAATCAAAAAAGATTTTTTTAAGAACAGACTGTGATGGCTTAGCATTATAAGTAATCTAGGAGAATATATTATTAAAATGTCCACATTCAAATTCTAGGAAGTTTCAGTCAAAATATATCTTAAAGGAAAAATACCAAATCTGACAAATCAATTTATGATATCACAATTTACTTATAATATTTTTTTTAAAAAATTAAAATGGGAGTTCTGCCTGAAACTCTTATAGTCTTTTATAATATATTAAAACAGTCAACACCCAGTCGCTGAACCTCAAAGAGTCTGACATATCTTTTGGGCTTACTCAGGAACTGACCCAGAATTAAGCGATGGATAAAAAGAAGGCTGGGAGTTTTTTGTTTTCATTGTCTTTACAATGTATTTTATATATTTAACAGAATTTATTTATGCCCTGAATTTTTTTGATATATTTTCAAAAAGAGGAACTTTTGTATTTTGCTTTTGTATAGAAGTAAATACAATTTGGCATGAAATAATTTTTAGGGAGATTGACAGGCAGCTGAAAGAAAAAAACACTTGACAGCTAGTGGGTGAATCACCTGTAAACAGTGCTGGTTCAAGGACTCTGGTATGCCACGTGGCCTTTTATTTCCTTCCAAAGAAAGTCAAAAGAAGTTAGCAAGCTGCTAATGTTAGCTCAAATAATATCCGTAGCCTGCTACTTGGCTCCTACGTATTATAGACACAAAACAAAAATTGTCTTGGAGAAAAGGAAACTCAATAAGAAAAGAAAAAACTCAACAAGATGGTACACATATTTATAACCAGACAACAAGGTGTATACTATAATGCATTACAGTTTCACAAACAATCAATACAAAATATTGGATATAAAATTACTTTTTGATTACCACTCTGAAAACACAAGCTTCTCAAGTAATTCCCCACACTACTATTGATTTTACTCTACTTTTTCTATTGCCTTTTTAAAGCATTTTACATCTATTCCTAAGACTCCCTTCTGCTGCTAATGCTAAGCAAATGCACAAAGGAAAGCAGGGAAGATTTAATGGTAGAGAGGTATGAATATTATTTTTCATACTTTAATCTCTGCTTTAACACAGCTTGTTTAAGTCTGAAATATGTTTTCCTAGTCACATTACACACAGGAACAAACAGAATTTTCCTAACCTTTTAACCCCTTCATTCATTTCATGCTGTTAGCCTTTACCACTCTGTAGCAGCTTTCTATCATGTGGCACTTTTCTTCCTGCCAGTTCCCATGGCAATGGTCAGGTCATGTGTCAAATGACAGAGTGATATACTATAGTCATGTCTCAAAGCTGGTAAGTGGGTTCTTTTATTTTTCATTTGTCAATTTTTTAAATACTCGGGCAGCAAGCGCAGTACTTCTGCCTCTCTTCTTTTCCTGGGAGGTGAAGAAGAAAACTTAAGGACAAAGACCTAGGAATATTTTTCTTGTTGTACTAACTTTTTTCCTCAATGGACTTAGGTATAAATGTATAAAGAGTTACTTTCAACAGTGAGAAGAACTACTACGCACAGTTAAAAATTCAAGGGACCAGTTCTTGTTAACAGTGTAGTTCTCTAAAAAGTACCTGTGCCATGACTCAAAGGTAGTTGTCCTACTCTTGCAAGAAAATGAATCACACAATGATGAAAATTGGAAAAAAATTGTTTTCAGGAGTGATGAGAAATAGAGGATGCATACGAAAGCCATCTGGAACATGTGCCCTAATCAAGATTTTGATGAAAAACTTCATCAAAACAGCGACGTGTAAAAAATCTGCTGAGGATATGAAATTTTTTCTAGCCAGAGATTAAATATACAAAGAGCACTGAACATCATGTTACTCTACAATGGACACAAGTGTCAAAATGACATTGCTAAGACAAATAACATCCAACCATAAAAAAAATATCAAAAATGGTGGGTGTTTGAAAAAGAATATAATCATCAAAGTTTTGATGTTGATATTCAAAGAGGAGTCTACAGACCAGAATAAGAAATAAGAATACTAATCTGACCATTGGTTTGCCAGATTCTGATTCACAGAAATTTCTCATATACACGATATTACTTGTTCAGCTATCTATGAGGTAGAGGAATTTAGAGAAAACAAAGCCTCAAAAATTTCAATTTCAAAATTAGAAATGAGACATTATTTGCAGTCTATAATAAATACTGAAAGTTGATGCAGATTTAAAGGAATTGCAGCAGTTTCCTGTATTTAAAGAGCAAATATGGTGAACATAAGAATAATTTACTTAAAAGCAGTTTTCTTACCGGGTAAATAAATAATATGGTCATTTTACCTCAATTATCATAGCAAAATGACTATAAAGGAATGTCAGACTGATTTTTTAACTGTAGCCATGCCCTTTATTAAAACTAGTCAACTTTTTGTTTGAATAGCATAATTTGAGTATCACTGGCAGAGTTTACCACATCTGGATTATATTAGTGCATTTCCCCCTTGTAAGAAAGGCACAATTTGCAAAGAGATTGCCATATTAACTTTGCTCTTTATATTAAATTAAAATTTTTTTAAAAGGGTTATCCAAGAACTAGTTCATAAATTAACCACCTTCAACTACACAGTGACTAGTTCTAACAGAAATGTAAAGCCTCCATCCCCTCAACCCTGAAACCATTAAACAAAGAAAAAAAAAACCAAGAAGCACTCAAAACCCCACATTATGTCTATGTTTAAGAAAACATCTAAAAACACCGAATTTAATTGTTGTCTTCATTAAGGGATTTGTTTGTTTATTTGTTTAATCTCAGGCAATGACGATTTTTCCTCATCAGCTATCAGACTGGATTCAGTTGTTAATTAGAGATTAGACAAATAATACAGTGGAAGGCCTATTAGTGCATTCAGCTATATATATATGACACTTTAGTCATGGAATTTGGAAAATTCCATTTCTTAACAAATTCAGAATTTATTCTACTGTAAAAACCATTATACATTATCCTTCTGACCTCTCACAAAAATCTGATGCTCAGTGAGATTTTTAATTAAATAACCTTCCAAGTCATAGCACTTCATATTGAATTCACTTGTTTGCTTTTCATTTCTGAGTAGTGATTTACTCAACAATGTCTTTAAAGAGAAAGAAATTAACTCATGCACTGATGGTTGTTTCACATGCTGTAATTTCATGCAGATATTTAACATGCATACTAATTGCACCAAATAAAAGTCAAATACAAGATCAGAGATGCATGAATAAAAATCACTTATTATAAGCTTTAATTCAGCATTTAGAATCTTGAATTTCGGATTTGTAAAAACAGACAGTATGTTTTCATCTTGTCTGAAAGTGCAAAACTACTCAATTTTTTAAATCCAAGATTGTGTCCTTAATGTTCCTTATTTTCTTGATCACCCATGCAAGATTACCATTAAATTTTGGTCAAAGGTGAAATCTGTTTTGGTGCTTATCTCTGTTGGAATTTTCAGTCACTTGATCTCTGTCCTGCACTAATAATCCACTAATAATTTTCAGAGTAAGTTGAAGTGAATGTTTATAGACGAGAAAGGAATACACATGCTACAAAAAAAAAATATTCTTCACAATTTTCACTTCAGTTTAATTTTTCTAATGAGTACTAATTAATTATGGACTATGTAACCAAATATATTTTTCAGAAGAAAATAATACTTTACATGGATTTTTTTAAGTGCCTAATTTTCTCTTGTAGCCCTCAACTACACCTTTGCCCTGATTGAAAAAAAAGTGAGTGCTGTAATTGACAGTGATGAGAAACATAGTTTCTAAAGTATTAAAACATTCTCAGGCAGTGGAACTGCATCATCAGAACAGATGACATAGCTAGTTTTTATTAAAATGGATAGATGTTTTCACATAAAAGGTTTTCTTTCCTAGACTTGTCATATCTGATTCCTTGAGAGGCATGGACAAATAGAGATATGACATACGAGAGCAAAGACATCTAGATACTGTGATAAAAAGTCTTATGGCAAGAGACTGAAATAGCCTCCATTGTCTCATCTCATACCAGTGAAGACTGAGGGAAAGTGTGATTAGAGTCCTCAACTCAGAAGGTGAGCTGCCTCAAAGCCAAGAAGAATCATCTACGATCACAAACTGTGCAATGAAAGGCAATAGGCTTAAATTGTTCCAGGTGAGGTTAGAGTGGGTATACAAAAAAACCTTTATACTGATAGGGTGAGTTAAGTAAGGCGATTTCACAACCTGCCACACACAGCTGTGCAATCTCATCTCTGGAAATGCTACGTGCAGCCTGGCAGCTCTCCAAAACATTGTTATTGCTCTTACCTGATGAAAGGTGAATGAAATAGGTTATATCCTTTGTTTTGGTCAGGAGACCACACGAGACCTTGTATGTTCTGAAGTTAGGAAGAGAAAATTGCCACTGATTTTTGGAATGCTAGAATTTGCTATTTTATATTCTCTATATTAAGCAGAGATACTGAATTATATGTTAATGTAAAGCTGAACCTAAAGTATTCTTACTACTGTACCTCTAAGAAACTGGGTTTTAACATAAGACAGCCTCATGACTTGTCTATTTTTACTATTAATAATGGACACTTTTGTCATTCTTGTTCATATTCTGTGGTGTTCTGTAAGATTTTTTAAATTTTCTCTGGAAAACTGGAGACAGACACACATTCCCAGTATAACAGCTGTGCTATCTGGCAGCTGATGTCGTGGCATTATAGTTCAGTATTAGCTTCATTCATATTTTATACATCATCTGCCACTGTAAATAAGGAGTGGAATCTTATTATCAAAAATTTTGCTCATTTTCTTCACAATTCTTATTTATGGCTGGTTAATTTTTTAAGCAAATGCAATAATGAAAATATTTAAGGTCTTTGTAATTACAGTTTCCTTAATAAGTGAAATTATAGCATCTGTAATAGTAAAATAGTAGTAGTGAATAAATTAACATTTTGTTGAGAAGAGAAAATATTTGATAGAACTAATCTAGTATTGGAAGATTATGTATTAAAATATTAAATACTTAAAAAAACATCTAGTAAGGAAACATTCACAGCCTTCTCTCCCTCTCTCTTTTAATAAAATCTGAGGGTATTAGTCACCTTTTGGTTGATTAATACTTCTACCTGTTCCAATATCTCATCAAAAGTTGAGAAAAGGAAATATATGTTATTCTCTAACTTAAAGTGACAGATGACAGACCAGAAGTGTCCACTAGCAGACTTAGCAGTTACAATCAAAGCAAAGTGCTTATCACATTCAGTGAAACATGAGTCCTCTGTGTTGCTGATCACAACACTGTGCTGCTGCTCAGTGTCAGGCTGAAAGTTCTCTTAGGGAAGATCCAATCATATTAAAGAAATGGATGAAGTCATGATTCTAGGATACAGCTTGGTTATAAATAGCACAGATCTGTAGTTTTCACACATGGATGGGTCTGTGTGACACTATCATACGTCCGTGATAGTGCTTGCTTCTCCTGTCTTGCTTTGTTTCTATCACTTCTTACTTTCATTCTAATTTTCCAGCCTTGAATGCTGAGGTCTCTCCACATGTTTAATGAAATCTGCTAAAAATTTCCAAATCTCCCCAAGTAAGCAGCCCTGCTGCAGACTCAGTTCTCTCTCCCTTGACTTTACTAGCAGCAAAATATGATTTGTACTCTGACAGAGTAAGCATTTTCTTTATCAGAAAGCATATTAGTGTGGGTATGTCTCGGCATAATGTGCACCAGCGTCTGAGATTATGACTAACTTGTTCTGCTATTAAGTGAAAGATAAATTTACTCCAGTACATAGATATGGAACATCACAATTCTTAGGAACTACTTGTTGTCTCATCCTAAGCCTGTGACAGTCTGGGAGCTTTTAGTGCGTAAAATTATATCTAGGGGAAAGACTGGGCTTCACATAGAGAAGATAAGATTATGACAAGCAGGTTTTCTGCAAGAGCATCACAAGAGTTCAGTACCATAAACTCACATGAGTTTTACAGCCTTTAATTTTGCCTGATCTCTTCTCACTCTGGGATATAGAGGTAATGGAATGGGAAGACAAGAGATAGTGCTTGTTTGTGAAGTAGTTTTTATTAAAGCACATAGAAACTTGGAATGGCTAAGACCGGAAGAGTCTCTGAAAGTCATCTGGTTTCAACCCCCCTGCCATGGGCATGAACACATTCCACTACAACAGGTTGTTCAAAGCCCCATTTAACCTGGCCTTGAACACTTTCAGGCATCTACAACTTCTCTGG
This sequence comes from Parotia lawesii, assembly GCA_003713295.1. Classification (NCBI taxonomy): domain Eukaryota; kingdom Metazoa; phylum Chordata; class Aves; order Passeriformes; family Paradisaeidae; genus Parotia; species Parotia lawesii. The sequence goes on from RAHM01000097.1 coordinate 480,902, forward strand.
GTAACAGATTTCAGTGCCTCACCACCCTTACAGTAACAAATTTCTTCCTAATATCTAAACCTACTTTCACTTTAAAGCCATTCCCACTTGTACTGCCACTCCATGCATGTGTAAAAGATCTTAGCATGTCCTCTTACAACATTATCAGACAAAGGAGGACTGATTGGGGTTGTGAAGATTGGGGGCAGCCTTGGCTACCCATGACCATGAGATGATGAGGGTCAGAATCCTGTATGGAGAGAGTGGGGCAACAAATACGAGTACAACCCTGGATTTAAGGAAAGATAAGTCTGGCTTCTTAAAGGACCTACACAGAGGAATCACATGAGTTAGGTGTCTAGAATGTAGGGGTATCCAAGAGATCTGGTTGAGATATTCAAGCATCACTTCCTCCATGCTCAAGATTGGTTCATCCCTATCAGTAACACACCAAGCAAAGAGGGCGGGAGACCTGGGTGGATGAGCAAGAAGCTTCTTGCAAAAACAAAAGAAGGACATTTACGAAGTATTGAAAAAGGAACAGAGTGTTTGGAACGAACAAAAGAACATTGCCAAAGTATGCAGGGATGTGACAGAGATGGCTAAGGTCCTTTTGGAATTAAATCTCACAAAGGATATCAGGAACAACAAGAAAAGGCTTCTTCAAATGCACTAGTGGCAAGACTAGGAAAAATGTGGGTCCACTGCTGGATTGGATGGGTGTCCCGGTGTTGAAGAAAAGGTGGAATTACTGAATGCCTTTTTTGTTTCAGTCTTTACTGATAGGGTACAGCCAGACACTTTTCAGTGGTGCCCTGTAAAAGGACAAATGGTAAAGGGCACAAATTAAAACATAGAAACTCCATCTGAACATGAGGAAGAACTTCTTTGCTTTCAGGTTGACCTCAAACAACCCTGGAACAGGCTGCCCAGAGAGGCTGTGGTGTCCCCTTGTCTCAAGATATTCAAAACCTACCTGGACACAATCTCGTGCAACTTGCTCCGGGTGAACCTGGTCTAGCAAGGTGGGGTGGACTGTATGATCTCAGGAGGTCACATCCAACCCCAAACATAACCATCCTGTGATTCTGTGATGCTGTGATCTTTCAGATGCACTTGGACGAATATGTGAATAGCAGTTCACATTACATCTTCCAGTCTAGTATTCAATTGACACATTAAATGAAAGCCCCAATAGAAAGGGTGCATTACAACCTCTTGCCTGGAATAATGCGGAATAACCCAAGGAAATGACCTGAAGGTTTCTCAGAGGAGGTTTAGGTTTAATATTAGAAAAAAATTTTTCACCCAGAGAGTCGCTGGGTACTGGAACAGGCTCCCTGGGGAAGTGGTCACAGCACCAAGCCTGACAGAGTTCAAGTGTTTGGACAATACTCTCAGGGTCATGCTGTAACTCTTGGCCATGTCCTGCACAGAACCAGGAGTTGGACTCAAGGACCCTTATGGGTCCCTTCCAGCTCAGGATGTTCTGTGATTCTCTGAGACTGTAAAGCCTGCAGAGTTGTGTTAATCACGTACTGGTTTCAATTCAAGTGTTTATTTAGGCTGCTGCACAAGAAAGCTAGTGTGTTGCTGCTGTCTTAAGCTGCAACTTTTGCTGCAGCTGACCATCCCAAGAGAGTCCATGACCACACTAGAGGACTTAGGTCCAAACATCATGCACAACATAAATGAGTAAGTGGAGCTCCAGTAGATAGGATTCAAGGTTACAGATCCCACACGATGTTTTTCGAAGGCTGGATTCGTCTGCCAGGTAGAGGATGGCCATGATTCCACTTGGGACTTACAGATAGGGTTAGTGGGTCCTGAAGCCCATCAAGACATGTTCATCAAAACTGCTGGTCCTACCAGAGACAAGGTGCTACACCTCCAGGAATCCCAGACAGCATAGTTCTTTTCATTTCAGAAACACAAAATTTAGAGTCAGAAAAAGAAAGCATGATATAGTTGGTTAAGGGAAGAGTGTGTTAAAGAATTAGAGTCCCATTACAATGCTAATAAGCCTGCTTCCCTCTCACTTCCCTCTGAAGTTTTTCTTGGAAAGAATAAGGACAGCCAGCACTTGAAAATTTTGCAACCTTCTGCTCCTGGATTCCTTAGTGCAGCCTTTCTCCAATTACTGCAAACTGAGTCCTGGTCACAAAGCTAAAAATATTAGAAATAGTACTCAATTTTGCATTTCATCAGGTTACAAATACGTTTTCCAGTTATGCATTGCAGGCAGAAAAAGCATGTTTTTGTCATTGAATTCAATCAAACATTTAGCTAGTCAGTTTTGTCATTATAAACCTCATTTTTTCTTTAATGAAAAAAATGTCTAATGCACTGAAAAAAGGATAAAGAGCTTACCAGTTAAAAAGATATATTCATTACTTCACACCTTACTTGAAACCAATAGATAATGTCTAGTTTATCTGCAAGCTACCTGAATACCCAATCAACCTTTCCAAGGGGGCAAGTTTTCTATGTTATTTTATAACATAGACAAAGTTAGCACTCTTTAAATGCATTTTTTTCTAGCAGAATTTGGTAGGACTTTGTAAAACTATGGGATACCCAAAGAGATGCTGATATTGAAGTTTTTTGTGATCTATCATCTTTACTAATTGTCATATTTTATCTACAGGAAGATTTTTTCCATCTGTGCAGAAGGAAGGTTAAAATAAGCTTTCTTCTTCTTTAAAAAATGTGAAAATTCTGCTTTACTGTGCAGTGTTTCCCTATGAAACTCTTTTCCTTTTTATCCATATATTTTTTCCTGATGCTGGATTTTAAAATCCTCTTAGCTGGAAAAATATATGGTCATCAACAGGTTAATTTTGGACAACCAAGTAGTGTAAATAAAAATAGTTCTAACAGCCATCACCTACAGCATGGAATTCCAAGAGAGAAAACAGATTCATCATCATGGCTGTGAGACCTCTCAAGCCCTTCATGCCATGACCCTGAAGGCCATTAGCTTCTCTCTGATGCCATTTTGTAACTCTAAACTCTTCTTGCTGATTCCCCAAAATTCAAAACCACATGTCCATGGGCCTTTGCACCGGTTTCTACTCTTGTTTCTGGAGACTTCCTAAATAACTCCTTCAAATATCCACTGCCCTTCCATCTGATACCATTTTCCCTCTGCAGCATCTATGATCACACGAGTGTACTTGTGCACATTCCCCCTTTTCATGATCACTTAAGTGTACACAGAATCACACTCAATGACCCTTGTGGGTCCCTTCCAACTCAGGATACTCTGTGGTAAAGCTGGAAGGGACCACTGGAGAGCATCTAGTCCAATCTCTCTGCTCTAGGAGGGTCCTCTAGAGCATGCCGCTCAGGATTATGTACTGATGGTTCATGAATATCTCCAGGGAAACAAACTCCACAACATCTCTGGGCAGCCTATTCCTATGCTCAGTCAACCCTCACACCAAAAAAGTTTTCCTTATGTTCATGTGGAATGTCCAGTGTTCCAGTTTCTGCACCTTGTCTCACATCCTAATAGGTCTCAAATTCTTCTTGGCAAAGACCTGTTCCACAAAAGGAAAAGAATCTTTAAGAAAAAGAGCAATACTGACACCACTAGCCCCCTTTACCCACACAACTCATCATAAAAAAAAAAGACAGTCTGTGCTGAGGAATAAAATAATCTTCATAATTTTTGATCCCATTGGTTGTCTGTCTTTCAAAATGACTTTTATATTGTACCTGATGATGGTTTTAATATTGTTCCCAAAATCACGATCTCTATGCTGAAATAATAAATCCACATATGCTGAAGCTAAGTACAAGCTGAACTCTCCTTTGTTATTTGGTTGCTGTAATGTAGATGGAGGTTGGTCTTAATCTTCAGAGATTTAGCTCTAGAAGAGATTCCAAGATAGGATGGTATCACAAACAAAAAGGGATTTGACTATATTAATCTAACCACAGCTGGAAGAGCTACCATGGTGACAAACGCCTTTGTTGGTCAACCAGCCATGACTGGAATCAAAACTTTCTGAATGACAAAGTGATACAAGCAGAGTTCTCAAGAAAGCTTTCAGTTTTCATAACTTTCAGGTGCAGCAACTGTAATTCTGTAAGTTCTTTTTTTATGACTATGAATACTTACTGTACAACTACTCTTAAAATATATTTTCCATTCCCTAATATACATGATAATTTTATTATAACACTTTTTAATAGTGATTGTGTGCACTTTTCTCCCAGCTGTCCAATGTAACATAAGTTCAAATGTAATGTTTTTCTTCAAATCTCTAAAAATCTTGAGGGAGTAAAATTTTAAAAGTTAGTAAAACATGAAAAGAAGGGTTGTACTTTGAAAATTAATTTAGTTTGACCTTTAGTACTTGTGTTTTCCAGTAAGGTTGATAGGTATGAAGGCATGCTTAAAGTAATATATTTTTATGCATTGCAGATGTGTATGGCATTGCTAACAAATGTTTATGTATCACAGCAAAAATAAATACAAAAATAAATATGTTTTTCTTGTCATTGTATTTAGAAGAAGTTTGTACAGGACTATACCTACTGTTTCCAGGATGGATATAAAGGAGATCTTGATCTTCCATAACTGCTAATATCCTAAGAAAAAAGAGTATTTTAGGAGGACCAAGGAGTAGCATTTGGAAACTAAGCACAGTCAATTGTATGCTTACCTTACTGTAATTTGAAGACCTTTAAATATATATATATAAGAAGACCTATAAATACATACATAAATGGCGCCTTAGGGAAACTTCATTCACAGAAATTTAATTAAAGGCCAGTGCAAGTTCACATACATGAAAATACTCAAATGTTTCAACTGCACAGTAATGTTTTCTAAGCCAAGTTTTTAAAAAAGGGACATGTTGTGAGACTGACATGCATGTATTCATGGAAGAAGGACTTATAATAAGAATATTTTCAAGGAAGAAAATGGTCTCTGTAGGACATTAGTTGCTAGACTGCTGTTTTAAACTTCTCCCAGCTACCTTGAATACACAGGTAACCAGTGTCCTGTTTAGTTTTTCAGTGTTGCTAGGGTAACAGTGCTACTAGAATTAAGGTACAGCATGATGTTGTCACATTGGTAGGTACAGAGTTAATGCCGAATATTTCACCTACAGGAGGTAGTGACAGAGCAGCAGATACACTAAAACCAAGCCTAAGAACAATAAAAATTATTTCTTCTGCAGCAGAATAGCACAGAATTGTTTCACAGGGAAGTCCCAAGAGCACAGGGCTTATGGAGATAGACCAGAAATTTCAGGCTAATCTGAAGAGCTTGACATGGGGTGTGGAGCTGCATTCTGACCCCTGGCCACCAGTCTCCTTCCCATCAAAACAAAGATTTGAGGATGGTGGGTTTGGAAACGGGCCCAGATCCAAGCCCTCACCTCACTCTCAACACAGAAATCAAGTGCAGCCAAAGCACACACCTGAAGAATGATTTGGGAACCACTGCTGGGCTCTGCACATGTCACTCTGACCGCACAGCATTTGACGCTTTAGCTTCTTTGGCAGCTTCCAAAGGAATATCTGTTAAGGGCAAAGAACAGGAGAATAGGTGAAACTAGGATTCACAAGCATTGTGAATAAAAGTGAAGGGAAGAGGTAACGGGATAGCTAACATGCAGAGAAGGAATCAAAAACAAAAAGTGGAACTATTATTTATATTGAGAGGAGTAATACACAAATTCTTCCAACTTCCATAAGAAAGAAAATATTCCAGAAAAAACAGCATAACCATGTATATTTTGAGCAGAAAGTTAAACAGAAGCCACGATGTTCTATTTGTTATTTGCTATCTTGCAACTTTCTAAAATCCAAATGCTTGGAGTTTTCTAAACTACCGTGGAGAGACTTTCTTTCAGACATTTTCAGAAAATTGGAGATATATATGTATTTCACAAGAATGACAGTAAATTATGTTCTTTAAGGTTTTCTCCATGATTTGAAAACACTAAACAGTGGATTTTTAAATCCAGTACCAAGGATGGTGTTATTACAGCAACTTGCATGAAACAAACCATATATGCAATACATAGTATAATGAACTGAATTTCAAATAGCAACACTTCTCACTGCAGAAATGCTAGATGAGTGAGGAAACAGAAGGAAGACATGTAGAGCATGTATATAAATAGTTTAGGTGTCAGTGTAGGACTATGGATGAGGACAATCCATCAGCATTAGTCTTCACCCCCCAAATTTACTTCTTTTTACAGTAAAATTGTTTTATAGCACTCTGCAAGTGTGAAAAAAAAGGAGTGTTTAATTAATTTATTCACACAATAAGGGGCATGAGCAACACAGAAAAATAGCTTACTGCAAATATTAAATTTGAAACTGACTCATATTTGATTTAATAAGTGTACCTTCTGGAATCACACCTTCTCTCCTAAAAATTCCTCTCCTGTGCTTTTAAATTCAGCTCAGACATATCTAAAGGTTAATGGCTTGCCTAACACGCAAAATGGCAGTTCTAGAGGAAAACTCATGAGGTTTCCATTTCTATTATTTCCCAGCCATAGTCAGCAGTTCACAGACTGATCATAGCCCATTAGCTTGAACTGTTTTTCCAGTAAACTCACCATAAAGCTTCTTGGACCACTTTTGAAAGCAAATTATTTCCCATAGAGTTCACTGATGAGAACTAGGTAATACTAACAGAGAAATAACAAAATCATCTTATAAAGAGAAAGTAGTTGCGACTGTTATTTTTTAAAAACAACAGCAAAAAAACCAAGGAACACACCAAAAAAAAAACCCCACAACTCCTTCCCCCCGCCCCCCCCAACTCTCAATTTTCTTTTTTTTACTTCCCACTTTCTTTTTTACAGCAGAGTATCTGAAGTGTATGTAATATTTTGGCCGCTGTTGATGCACAAGTTCTGCTGTACTTGAGAGGTGGTTTACTGGAAAGGTTTACAGAACTTGAAGGATGTGCCAAGGCTAGTCTATAAATAATATTAAATAGTAACCTGTTTTTCCCCACCTCCCTTTCTGTGAAATGTTGCCTGAATTTGATAAATAAATCTGGAAAGGGACAGCTCTGTTGGTATTTGAAAACTCTCAGATATATTTTTAAGCCTACAGACAGTATATTTTCTGAATTAGAAAAATATTGCCTCTTTTGAACTGAAAAGCTGTATAATATAAGGAAGCTATATCATTCAAGTGACATGAAATAAATCTCATTAGTACAGACTCCACAGTAATTTAACCAAGACAGTGTCTTTTAGATTGATTAAATGAAAATCAAAGGCAAATATATGCTAGTTTATCTGCAAAGTAAGAACGATTGCAAAGGATAAAGTATCTAAAATAAAGAAACCTTAAAATCCCAGTTATGGCCTTGTACAACATTCACATGATATTCCATATCTATAATATTTGATTCTGTACCTTTTGTTTCTCACCTATGTTCAATTTATTGATAGAAATAAAACTGAATATGGTCAGTTAATTAAATTTAAAGAGCACAGGTTGTAACTCAGTATGACACGGTTTTCAACAAAACAGGTCTAAATTCTGGCAGCATGATCCCTAAATTCTCATTTATACCAGAGACCACATGCTGTCTATTGTAAAGAAATCTCAGTACTAAAGCAAGTCCCAGAATCATGTACAAGAGCATAAATATGTAAAAATGGAGGCATAAATCTCAGTGATTCCAAGTAAATGGAAAGTAAAAAGGGTGAATGAGAGGCATGGATCCTTTTCCTTATTTCCAAGTGTTTGGTTTAAACTCAGAAGTGTAAGTGCACAAGGAGTGGAAATGGTCCAAAACACAATCTTTGGCTGTACTAGAAAGTAAGTAAGGCCTTTTTGTCTCTAGCAGATGAAGAGAGTAGTGTCTTTTTCAGGTGAGTTGGTGTCTATATTTTTTTTCAGATTTACAAGGCATCCTATAATGTCATGGAGCTGAATACCAATATCACATCCAAAAAATAGCAGTAGAAATGCATTTCAACAAGGTAGAATGGCAATTTGGGGATAGTAGAGCTAGAGCCTAAGCCGAGTTTTAAGTGGTGATTCTTATACTTCTATGGTAGAGGCAGATATCCATCCCCAGGTAGGGGCAGTAATTATGCCATGCATAAAGGACTGCATTCAAAGACAGAAAACAAATCAGAGATAGCAAAGATTTTTCCCCTTAAATCATTCAGAAACATTCAGAACACGGCTTCAACAGTATTGCCCATTGACTGTTAATAACACTGCTACAGACCAAGGCTGCAGCCCACTTTTTCCCAAGTCAGTGCATCCTGAATTTCAAGTCTTTCTCTTTCATCTGGAATTCAGATCCAGTGTTTTCTTGGGAAGTGAGTGTTTTCTCTCCTTGACAACTTGGTATGCAACACATGGGCAGGGTGAGGGAAGTAAAAGGAGTATTTTGGAAAGTTTGCATAAGGTTTGAGCAGTGCAGACATGATGAATTTCCTTTACCTTTCTTTTTGCAAGTAGAATATTTCTGTGACAATTTGATTCATATAGATACAAATTTAAGCAAGTGTAAGTGATGAACCATTACAAATTACAACCTATTTGTATCTCTGTAGTGGGCATGTCAGATCACATGGGCAAATACACTTTAATATCCACAAGACATGTAATGAAAATTAATCACTTGTAATAGGGTAAACAAGATACAAAGTCTGTGATCTTTAAAATAAAATGGGAATGCTTTTGTTGTTGAACTTTGACAAAGTTCAAAGTGTTCATGTGTTCAATTGCATACTCCTTAGTCACTTCTTGTTTTTAAACAACTCCAATATTTTGAATTTTCCCACTAGTATAGCATAACTTGGAATTTTTGTTTCGTAATTTCTTATTAAAGCAAGTAACCATACCTGAAGAATTGCTTCCTCAGACTTCTGCTCTCCAAGTTTAAACATGCCGAGGCTGATAGAGAGCAATTGAACTCTACTGCATAACATCATAATGCCATAGCAACAGAGATGAGATCGTATTTTGCAAACAAAATTGACAGCTAGATGAGACTCACTATCAGTGGCCATGCCAGTCCTACAAAATGGTTTGAAAAACATCATGATATGGCAACACGATAAGCAACACAACATTAAAGCCACTGGATCAGTGGGCAGCAAATTCACTAGCTGGCACTAAAGAAGGCTTCAGTTGAACTTTCAACACAGTTATGGAAAAAAAAAATCCCTTTTCCTTCAACAGGAAGAACACAATTTTATCTTTTTGCTTCTCTTTTTTTCCCCTGAATGCTGCATTTTGTAGTTTTGGTTTTTCATGAGTTTGTTTTAACAATCTCATCAGAATACACCAGTCATTTAATTTATTGAAGAAAGTAACTGATCCATTGATTAGGACCATCTAATACAATAAGCTGAAAATCAGGAAAGTGTATATCTGAATTATTCTTATTTGTTGAGTTGTCAGCCATTTGTCAGCTTTCTGATGGAATAGTTTAAAAAATGTTCCTACTGCACATTGAAATGCAGGTTAACCACTTTCAATCTATCATATTATTACTTGCACTATTTATAACTACCCAGCTGAATTTCAGCTCTGATACTATTTCACATTCAGATGTAGAATGCTGCTGGATAAAATGCATTGGCTGCTTGTTGTTGAATTGATTAGTATTAAAAATTATCCTCAAATAAACTCTTCCCTCAAATATATATATATATATACAAAAATCCTGAATTGATCCATATTTTTAAATAGTTCTATACTCATAACAACAATAATGATAATAATCATGGTAAGGACTTCAAGAGAAGCAGAGTTATCTCAATATATTAGGACAAATCTAGTACAGAGGAATTAAGTTTAAAAAAAAACCCAAACTAATTTTAGCTGTGAATCTGTCCAGGAGCCCTGAAAATACTTTCAAAAAAGGAATGTTTGTGTTATTTAACACACTATCTTAATCCTGTGCCTCTTTCTTATTTAACTGGCAAATGTGGGAAGACCATGAGCACACTTTTTTCACCACTTTATCAAAAATTGGTGAACAGTACAATTAAGTAAGAAACAATATATTCCATGTAAAGTAAATATGTACTGGATATTAAATTTGGGATCAAAAAATCCCCAGCAATATACACACTGCTCTGTCAGAACACATTTAAGATTCGTTATAAGCTCTAAGTTCTTCCTCCCATTTAATGTAAAATATGCAAAAATACTGTTACCATGAATCTTGGTTAATCTGTGCCTAGTATACCTGTTCCCATCATGATGCATATGTGACACTTGTTAAGTGTCATTTGGTTTTTTCAATAGCAACATATACTCACTGTACACCACCATGTTAGATTGCTTTCTCCGCTCTTTATTTTTACTTTCATTGCTGTTAGTGATGTATTACTTAAGGTTATTTTATGCTGCTGTTGCAAATTCATGGTTCATGTTTCTTATTTACAAAGCTTTTCAAAATTGCATTTTATTTTTAACATTACAGCTTCTTTTGGATTTTATATTGTTGTGTTTACATGTGATATTAATCTGTTTAAACATGTTGTTATATATGTTATCTAAAAAAGGTTGTCAGTTATAAGTGCAGGCAGAAATAATGCACATGATGTAGGGGGTCAGACAGGGTGATTTCAAAATCAGATATTGGACATTAAATTACTAACAAAGAAGACAAATGAGGGGAAGGAAAATAATAAGTAATTCCCTTAACAATTTTCCCCTTTTACAATGATGCATAGTATTAAGTTGGATATTTAATGATCCTTGTTACTGAAATTTGAGCTCCAAACATATCTTGTTTTGTGGATAGGCAGGCAAGATTGCTAAGTTATTAAGACAGGTACAAGGTTATAAAGCAGTTATATGAAAAAAGCTGTGTTCTTCTACTTCTGAAAATTAAACTTCTGATTAGTTTAATCATCCATTTTTGTTGATGAAATATCCTTAAACTTTTGCTACAATAAATGTGCTCTTATACACCCACTCACATGAGTAAGCAGTTCAGAAATAGCAAATGCAAAGAAAGGTAAAACACGATAAGAAGGAACAAAGAACTTTTATTCCTCTTGTTTTGTAGTAGATAACATTTTCTTTCTGTTGCTACATCAGATTGAATTGGGGTTGTCAGCTTCTCTTGTGACGTATTCTCTGTTTCAAATCAATTCATAGTTGTTCTAATGAGAAGCATGGTTGCTAGACACATGAAAAATCTTGGCTCAAAGATCCATCAGTGTTATTGATTTGCTAGATTAACATATCAGGATGGAAAGAAGGATGAACATAAATGAAAAAGAATCCCAGGAGTCATGCTCAGAAAACCTGTTTTACAGAGTTTTAAAACCACAGTCCTACTAGATGTTTTTCCAGTCTATCCCTTGTGCAGCTTTCCACTGTTACTATTAATGTGTTTGGTATTATCAATATTGTCAATTGATATTAATAATATATTTACAAGCAAATACTTTGCATTCACGCAGTTTCAGTCTCCATAAGATCTGCTGAAAGATGGATGCACTGCACAGTATGTTTAGCAAGAGGTTGCATTCAGAAAGCTGCAGTTTTGCCTTTGCACCTACCCCTACTCTAATCTTAGAGTTTTACAGATTTGTGCATTGTAATTAGTATTGTCATTCCCTGTTGTTTCTGGCTACTATCATCACAGCTCCGTGCTTTCATATTTGTATAGTCAGTTCAGAAAGAATATAAATATAAAGGTACAGAGGCAGGTAAATAGAGTGATTGGTGATGTGAGAAAGCTTGCAGCAGGAGAAGAATTAAATAAGAGAAATTCAACTCTAAGAAAAGTGATGTGTTGAAATTCATCCCTGCCTTGGTCTTTTGTACTCCTTAGATTTCACCAAAAACAATAGTTTCCATGTTCTTTTGCCCTGCTATAATCTGAGGACACTTATGAAAACAAAAGCCAAAAATCATGAAAGCAGAGAGAGAGTATAGCAGTGCTGTGGGTTGATAGTGAGTTATAAGATACAGCAAGTATCTAGAAACAAAAAAAAGCAGTGCTTGTGGATTGTCTCATGTAACAGTGCTTTGTACAAATCTTTGAGTCACGACACTTGAGAGAAAGAGAAGCCACTCAGAAAATTCTTAGCAGTTAACATAAGTAAAAAGACAGCTTTCTCTTGTCATCATCTGAATACAGTATTTATATTTCAGCCAGATCCACCCAACCAAACTACTTCCCAAAATAAGCGACATGACCTTTAAGGAAAACACCTTTCATTTCTAAATCTAGAGAGTAAATTGACAACATAAAGAAGAAGAAATGACAGAATTGTCAAAGATAATGCCAGCAAAGATAATACAAGCAATATGGAAGGATGAATGAATTGCTACACTCAATATATAAGAGTATCTGTTTTGATACCTAAATATTTGGGTATTTGGTAATCCAGCCCTACTGAATGTACTAACACAACTGCTCCAAAGGATGATCTTCTACATTTTCTTACATAGGTCAAATTGACTTTAATTTTCTGTACATTAGGTATATAGGAAGAGTGGTCTTTTAGTGGTGATAATGAGTACATAATATTTCTCTCAAACATATATGGAAAGTTATGGCATGATAACTGCAGTTGTCTAACATACATAGCATTCCTTCAACATGTTAACACAGATGCACAGACACCTGCTATTAGGATGAATACACTTTGCAACTGAGACAGTCTAGACTTTAGCTGTGACAGAAGGAGAGAGATACAATTCCCTTCTCTATGCTAATCCACACCTTCCTCATTTCTTCTGCTTCCTTATATGTCTTTGGCTTTCTTCCAGGCTTCTCTCAGAATATTAAATTCAGTTCCTAACACTCTCTTAAGAAAACCTTGCTCACATTTTTTTAGTTTTATTTTATTGATGTTCAGCTGTGGAACAGTTTGAAAGCAAGATGTATCAGCTTCCAGAGCCAGTCTGCAAACAGGCTGGAGTAAAAAGCCAGGATATCTCACCAGGAAGCTAGACCAGTTCCTTCTTATTTCAGCAACGGGAAAACACCAGACTAGGTAAAGTCATTGTTGTGTAAACTTACAGTTTTCTAGTCAGAAAAATGAAATACGACAGGATCCAAACGAAATCAGTCTAGTATTACTTAAATGCTGTCATCCATATTGTGCAGAGGGGGAAGCCAATGCATGAGAAAAATATATTCTTTCTACAATGACACCTTAATAATTTTTTGCAATGAGAATGTGAGTTTTCCATATTTTTGGTCTTTTGATTTACTTAGAAAATTATCTTTGATTATGGTCAACATTTTGCCAGTTGGGGGATGAATCTACCTCTTCATGTAGTTGTTTGATGGTCTTTATGGAAATTAGCACTACTTGACAAAAGATGCCATGCTGCATGTGCAAGTGAACAGTCAGGGTTACTAAAAGATATTGACTGCCTACCTGCAACTAAAAGGTCTAACCAAATTGGACACAAAAGATGTTTCCATCAGTGTCTACAAAGTTCATTATGTCATTGTTAATTTTTACTCTCCATAAAAAGAGGGCATTAGCATAATTCCTCTTAGGGGACTAAATAGCATCTGAATGTTATACATCAATTCCTGTATTTTGTCCAAGCCCGAGTCACTCTGAATTTGAAAACTGATACTCAGATGTACAAAAAATATCAGGGTTATCACAATTTATTGCACAGCTGTACTAGTTCAGAATATAGTAGTTCAGAATATAGTAATATCATCGATGAAATAAAACAGCAAATGCATAAGGCAAATGAGAAAATTCCAAAACCTGCACCACAATGGAAAAGCTGGTAGCTTAAGCAGTTGTTGTGTCACTACCTAAGCCATTATAGCTGTTATCCATTTCTTCATCTATTTTTCATACTCTCTACTCCTTACCTCTGTGACTTTAACTCCTGGCCACCTTCTTGACACCAAAATATATTTTAGTCACAACAATCTTCCTTCTGGGCTTGGGTTTGTTGATTTGTCGGATTTTGTTTTGGGATTTTTTTGCATATATATGCTAAAACGCATTTTGAAGATTCTTTTCTTGTCTCAGGTGAGAATCTTATTGTTTTAGGTGGACTCAATCAGACTACAATGTCTTCAAAGGGACATATGAGAGAACTCATTTAACCACTCTTCTAACTGCAGTAAGAAAATGTCATATGAACTTACCAAAACCAAACAAAATTATAAATATTTTAGGGGACATTTCAAGGTGCTGTGCACAAAGAACAAAAATCATAAGAATAACTGAGCTCAGATTTCAGCTGTCTCTCAAGAACACCTTTTGCATTTGTATGGTTTTCCTAAAGCAGTCTTCATACTGAAATATGAGTTTTATAGTACTTGCCAAGGTAGTTCTTTATGTTACTAATTTTACTGTGTATTTCTATAGCACTGAGGAATCCTCAGGATAGGCACCATTCATAAGCTTACAGTTAAAAATAGACCAGAATAGGGATCAAGAACAAATCACGAAGCAAACAGCCTACAATCATTCAGAAAGTCAGTAGCAAGAATGGAACTTAGATTTGGAAGTGCTCGGTTCCAATTCAGTGCATATCTTCCCCTGTGGATCACACTGACGTGCTGTGTGCTACTCTTCTCCAGGGTAAACCTCCGTTCCTCAGGTGTGTCAGCAGCACGTGACATGGAATAGGAGACACCCAAAGGCCATGATAGGCTCTAGGGGAATAGATTATAAAGGTTTGGCACCTTTCCACCTTGGATACAGGCCCAAGCAGAGTTCAAAAAATTGCTTGAAAACTTTCCCTCTTCTTACTGAAATATTCCACAAATACCAATTCTCTGTCAAATTGCCTTCACCATAGAGACACTAGGAGAGCTAGGGTGATACCTCAAAGCCAACTAAACATTGAGGGGGCACTTGCAACTACAGGTACGATTCACTGTGTGCAGCTGTAGCATCATTCTGTGCCTTAAATGGCAACTCTTCCAAGCAAATGTGTATCCATGCTCCTGTGCACTTATCTGTTATTTTCTCCTTGGGAAAAAGCCAGGATTGAAAGTATTGATATAAGGAGAAATGAGCAAAAAAAAAAAAGCAGCAGAACTTTTGCAAGAAGCAGTCTCCCCACCCCCCACTGCCAACAGAAGCGAACTCTGCCAAAGCAGTCCTCTTTCGTTGGCGCATAGAGATGAGCTACGAGGATTTGAGACTTCAGCAATCTTTTCTTATTTTTTTCCACAGGAAAAAAATAAATCCTCATTTATTGTTAGAAAAAATAAAAATTCCTTGTGCTTGTGCATCAGGGTTTTTTATCACGGTATTATATTCAGAAGTAGAATAGGGTTTTTCTGTTGATCCATTTGAAGCTCGCTCTATCTCACAGTTAATGAGAATGCTCTTCTAGGTTTCTATTAAACTCCTTCAGCATTTACTTAGTCTCTGATATCAAGTAAAGGGCTTTACAGCTCTTTAAAAAGTACAATTTACCAATAACTCTGCAGAACGGACGCGACAAAATTCTGTCCAAGACAGCAAATATAGATCCTTTCCTTACAGCAATAAGGCAGGTAGACTAAGAAAATAGAATTGCTCTTACAGACCCAGGGAACTGAAAAAGAGAGGGGGAGCAAGGAAAGGGAGAGAGAAAGAAAAGTAAAAAGGCAATTAAGCTAATGCACATTGGGTATCACAAGGTTATAGATATTTCAAGAGCTGAGCAATTTACCGTCTGGAAAGGGAGAAGAGCTCTTGCATAAAATGTCCTCCAGCTCAGATTTATTATGCTTTTACTTGCATTATATGTGATACAATTAGCAGGAGGTGCCAATAAGGCATTCTCTCAAGGACATGGTCATTTCATACCATCTGTTATTAATTGCATTGTCCTTTCCATAGCTAGATAGAGGGGAAAAAGTTCTCTGAGAACCACCTGCAAATTCTGACTGTATGATGCCTGGAACTTAAAAATATCTAACCAGAGTAAGGATGGATGAAAAGTACCAGAGAAAAACTGCTTCTCAAAAATTCAAGAAAAAAAATCTTGAATGTAAGGCCCTAGTGTAATGTATATTAATGTGTTGATTTTTTTTTTCAATTTTCAACTACAAAGACAGCTTCTCTGTAAAAACAATATATGCAGAAATTAAAAAGGAACAATTATTCCTCACCACTTAAGATATAGCTGTACTCTATATGGTGTGTTGAAGACATGATTGGGGGTTTTTTTGATGTTTTTATTTGCATATTCCCTAAGCTGCTCATAAAATCAAAGATAATAAAGATTGTCTGCTCCTTTTTTTTTTTTTTTTTAGAGAAGTAGAGAAGTACTGAACACAAGAAAAGTGGGAAAACCAGAAGTCTCGGCATGAAATCTCAGATACACTGGCCTGTGTGGCAGATTCCATGGGGAACAAAAATACAAGCTCCATAAAAATCTTTTGTACCTCTCAGTTTGAACACAATAACTTAATTGTAAAATATATGATAAAAATGGAAAAAATTCAGGTAGATTAAATAAATTTTGGATTATGCAATGATATTTTTCAGCATTCTGATCCTTAAAAGTGTTGAAATCTTTTGAAAGCCATGTTTAGGTGGAAATTGAGGGAGCCTGTCGTCAGTTTTAGGAGCACAGAGCAGACCAACACAGCAAGAACAAACAAAAGGGTTACAAATAGGAGAAAAAGAAAGAGATGAGACCATGTTTGGGTTTAAACAATGTTGGTTTCTTTTTGACACTATATATCAAACAATCAGGCCAAAAGCAGGAATTTAAATTGCACTGCAGATGAAAAGATGTGAGACAGGAGGAGGAATTTGAGGGAACAAGAACTTATTTAACCTACAGGAAAAAAACCAACACTTTTCATATGTAGAAGTCAATATAAAGGCTATTATAAAAGATGATAGCCAAAGAGCTTATTCATAAGGTATCTACCATCTAAGCATGAACACTCAAAACTATCATGCTTTTAGAACACAGTACAAAAATGGGGCTAGTCTGGCTTACAATTTTCATTTTAAGTATTAGGGTGTCCAGCTTCCCAACAGTGTAGACATTTTCATTTTATTTTAAATATGCGAAGTCACAAAATCTTCTCCACAGTATGTTCTGGAAACTTATACACATGATACCTGATTATTCACATTCTCAAACATTTTACCTTCTATTTAAGCTTTGAAATTAAGTGATAGCATAGGTAGCCTTTTGCTTATGAAATTTTTATATTTTGTGTTTCTTATGTAATGTTTCAAAAGAGTAATTTAGGACTTTAGGGTTAGACATAGAATGCTGCAGTACTTAAATTAACTGTATCATACTTCTATACATACATTAAATTAGTGTTTATATCCAAAACCATACAGGTCTGTGAGATCTTTACAACATTTTTTTCATTAAAAAATGTTTGTGCTTTTTTCTGATGAGGACCTGATAGGCCACAGAATATCAGAAGTAAATTGTAGGTCATCTTGGTACTTTCTATTTAACAAAGGGATTTTTTTATACTCTTGTTTCATTTTTTAAACACAAACAAAATAAAACAACTTTATCCTCCTTCAAATCAGGCAGAAGTGGTTTTCAGTCCTTCTCAGGGATATACCTTCTTCCACTCTGGAGCTGTTCCCAGTTTTATTGTCTTGTCCCATGTTCAGCAGGAAGCCTCTTATATCTAAATAGATTTCTATTTTCATTAATTATTTATCCCACCAGGCAGGGCTAGCTGCCCTTTCCATCCTCATAATACTGTTAATGCATGCTCCGTACTAGAAGCACACACCAACTTCTCTGTAGCTTAAACTTGAGTACTATTATGACTGAATTATAATCTTCCTCTGCTCATGTTCTATGTGAACACTAAAAACCCACAGACATTTACACTGCTCTTGTTAAAAAATAAGATGCATACATGAAAAATGTACACATCTAGCACTGCATAAAGAGATCTGATTACAAAGATTGTTAGTTACCTCATGACCCTGGGGTTGCTAAGAAAATCCTTTAAAACTGAAGCTGTGATCTCACCATCTGATGTAGAAACCAAAGGAGAAGATGAAGAAGATTTGCCCCAGGTATCAGCAAATATTGTTCAACAGATCTGTCAAAACCTACCTGTTTTTCCCATGTGTGTTGACAGTCCCAGAGACACAACACCATAACCATAAGCAAAACCTGGTGGGAGGCTGTTACTGGTGTGCCGAGATGAATGGTTGTTGGTTCTTCAGGAGGGATAGGCAGGGAAGGAGAGGTTAGAGGGTGTCACTGCGTAAGGGAGGGTTTGGATTTTGTGGCATTTCCAGTTGGCAATGACACAGCTGTGTACCTCTGGATAAGAACAAGGGGGAAAGCAAATACAGCAGATGTGGGAGTGTACTATCTCCTGCCCAGACAGGATAATGACACTGATAAATTGTTCTCCAAAGAATTAAAGGATATCTCTAGACCATCCTTTGTTGTCCTTGTGTGTGATTTTAACTTCCCAGCCGTCAACTGGGAGTGTCATACAGGGGACACAAACAGGTCCTGGAAATTTCTGACACACATTGCAGATACTAAGAGAGCCAAGTAAGAAGGGCACCCTCCTAGATTTGTTTTTTTTCAAAGAGAGGAAATTGTGGGCACAATGGTGATAGGTGGCTGTCTTGGTCACAGTGACCATGAAATAGTTGAATTTCAAGTTGTTGGCAACAGGAGGAAAACTTCAACCCTGGATATAGGGAGAGCAGACTTCAGACTTACAAAAGAATTACTTAGTAAGGTCCCCTGAGAATCTGCTTTTGAAGGTGTTGTTGTCCATGAATTCTGGTCACTTTTTCGGAGACATCTGTAAAGACCATGGAAACAGGCAATTCCACAATGCTGGAAGTCGAGCAAGAAAAATGGCTTGACTGAGCAGGAAAAGCAAAGTATATGGACATTGGAAGCAAGGACAGATGACACGGAAGGGTAGAGAGGCCTTACAGAGAGATCTGGATAGAATAGAGAGCTGGGCAATCAACAATCATATGAAATTTAATGAAAGAAATTGACATTTTCTGCACCTAGGAAAGGATGGTCCTGGTTATACATATGAACTGAGGGAAGAGAGGCAGCAGAGCAGCCCTGCAGAAAGAGATATGGGGGCTTGATACCAATATCTTATATTGATATCTTCAATGCAGTCTAAGATTATCCCAGACTGCTTGCTGCTTGCTGCACTGCTTTCCTGGATATCAGGGCGATTGAAGTCCCTCAGCAGGATTATGCCCTATGAGCATGATGCTTCCTGTAGTTCTTCATCAACAACCATCCCTTGATCAAGTGGCCAGTAGTAAACATGAACCACAAAGATTCCTTTGCTGTCTTGGTCTCTAATATTTACTCATAAATTCTCAACATGTGCTTTGCTGTTTTTCACAAGCAGCGCTGTGTAGTCAATCCTTTTTTTACTTTTCCTTTTAAATTTAGAGGACAATCCCCCCCTTTCTTTCCCTGCCTGTCCCTCCTAAATAGTTTATAGCCATTGTTTGCAGCACTCCAACCATGTGATTCATCCCACCAAGGGTCCATAATGACGAATAGATCATACTTTTCCACCAGTACAGTGAGAAATCTTACTGTTTCCTCCTTTCTTTGCCTGCATTACTGTACTACTGTTGAAGATGTCCGTTGAGCAGCACCTGTAAGATGAATGAAATTGGAAGTGAATTGACAAGCTTTCTCAAATGGAAGAACCCCTTGCAAAATTAAGGGGGCTGTTTAAACATATGCTACTAAAGTACACATTGTTAAAACTCCTCACATAATACAGACCTTTAAAAATGCCTAATAAATACATATTTCTTATCATGTCACCTACATGTTGCATTTGAATTCAACCATATAACCTAAAATAAATTCCAAGTGTCTGTAGTCGGATCCCATCATGGATCCTGCTCTTAAGATGTGCCTAGGCTATTCCTCACACATTATTTTTAAGTGCAACTACATATCATCTCTTTAGAAGCCAGCACATCTGATGAGACTGATTTCTCTTCCATGAAAAGTAGATCTTGTAGGCATATCCAGAGACCGATAGCTGCCTCTATCCACTAGGTTATAACCTACTACTGGAGTATTTGACTCTAAGGCAGCTCCCTAAATTGCAAAAGAAGTCACAAGCAAATAAACAGACAGACGTATCTTACTAGTTTTGCATTCCCCAAGTTATTCGTAGCCATATTTTCAGCACTTACTGCAAAACATTCCCATTTGTGTATGCTTTGTTGAAAATATGCATGCTATGGAAAGGAGAACTCTTTGGGGAATGCTGTAATCTTTTCTGTGTGGATCACATGAGGTTCTTACAAGGGTAAACTACTAAAGTAAATATAGGGAGAAGAATATTTAATGTGAAACCTCCACCAATGTAATGCAAAGTCAGAAACACAAACAGCTGAGAAAGCTTTATTAAAGCATGTGTATATCTGAATTTAATATTTATAGAAAATACTGGAGAAGCAGCCCTAGAGATGGATGCTTTTTATTCAGCCACACCGGGGGAGAGCCCATATGGTTCTTTCTGTTCCATTGAACAGACAGCAGCAGATGGGCACTTCTTTTTGCCTAAGAAAGCACAGGAAGATTATACTCAAGGGAAATGCAGATAGATGACTAGATGTTACTGCACTAAATAAACACCAGCAGACACAGCACATGCTGTGTGTATGATCAGTCAGGAATCCTGTATGTATGATCAGACAGGAATGGAAAATAACTGCTACTGTCCCTTAGAAGCGGGGAAATCCGGAAGTGTCTAAGGATGCTGTAGGTCATGCAGAAAGAAAATTAAGAGAGGTGAGAGCTCAGAATTTAATCTGGCCACTGCTGTGAAGGATAATAAACATGTTTTTATAAATACATTAATAACTAAAGGAGGGACAAGGAAAACCTTCGTTCTTTATTGAACAAGGCGGGGATTCTACTCACCAAAGATGAGGAAAAGACAGGTATCTAACACTTTTTTGCCTCAGCCTTCAACAGTAAGGCAGGTTATCATCAGGATAACTGGCCTCCTGAGCTGGTAGATGGGGACAGGGAGTAGAAGAAACCCCCTAAAATCCAGGAAGAAGCAGTTAGTGACCTGCCAAGCCACTTAGATTCTCACAAGTCTATGGCACCAGATGCAATCCATCCTAGCGTGATGAGGGAGCTGGTGGAAGAGCTCGCCAAGCCTCTCTCCATCATTTATCATCAGTCTTGGCTAAGTGGGAGGTCCCAGACAACTGGAGGTTGACCAATGGGACACCCACTCACAAGAAGGGCTGGAATAAGGACCTAGGGAACTACAGGCCTGTCAGCCTGACCTCGGTGCCTGGCAGGGTTATGGAGCAGGTCACCTTGAGTGCAATCCCATGTCACCTACAGGACAGCTGGCAGATCAGGCCCAGGCAGCACACCTAAAGCAAAGGCAGGTCCTGCCTGACCAACCTGATCTCCTTTTGCAGCTAGATGACTCTCCTAGAGGATGAGGGAAAGCCTGTGGATATCGTCTATCTGGACTTCAGCAGAGCCTCTGACACTGTCTCCTACAGCATTCTCCTGGAAAACCTGGCAGCCCACAGCCTGGACAGGTGCACTCTTGGCTGGGTTAAGCTCTGGGCCCAGAGAGTGTAGAAAAGTGGTGCTGCATCCACAGGCATCAGTGTTGGGCCCAATCCTGCTTAATATCTTTAATGTGCATGAAGGGACTGAGTCTACCATTAGCACATTCATGGAGAACACCGGGTTGGATCGGACTGTCCATCTGGAGAGCAGAAAGCTCTGCAGAAGGACCTGGACAGTCTGGATCAATGGGTCATGAACAATGGTGTGAGGTTCAACAAGACAAAGTTCTAGGCACTACACTTGGACTACAACAAGCCCAAGCCCTGGAAAACTGCCCAGTGGAAAAAGACCAAGTATGTTAAAGCTTTATATTCAATGATGTTTTGGTAACTGCAGACAATCACAGGTGGCTTAGTCTGTTGTTTTCTGTGTAGGGTCCTCATTAAGTAGACCTCTTAATTTACTTCTCTCTTGACACGGGAAGAGTGTGTTTGGCTTGTGAGTGTATTGGAAAAGGTGTGCTGGATATAAACCCCTCTGTGAGAGGAAAAAGCAGAGTGTGAATCTGCTCTCGGTGTGCTTGTCCCTTTTTGTAGTACCTAACAGATGTGCATCATCACATCCTCTCCTACACAAAGCCAAAGGCAGAAGTTTCACGAAAGAGCTCAGGTAAGCTGAAGAGCTGTAGCCACAAGGTGACATCAGATGGAGAAAATTACATAGGTATGAGAGAAAAACACAAAGGAGAGATTGTTACTGAGAGACCATAAGACATAAGTTCAGGATTATTAAGGGAGAGCCAAGATCCTACTTTTCCCACCAAAAAAAGATGTTCATTGCTGTCATGAATTATCTGCCTTAAGTTTGTAGAAGCATGTTTTTCATGGAGTAAATTTTGAAATTTGCCCATTATTCATAACGGTTTATCCATGATGGAAGGAAGGGATGTAAGGACTGAACCCCTTCTTGGTTTGGCCAGCATTTTACATAATGTTTTCACACCACCCACTTCTGCCAGGTCTCACTTCCTCTCCATGGAAGTCTGCATTGAAATATTGATCTGTATGAAGGCTACATCTGGCAGATCACACCTGTCCTGTGGGGGATATTTAGGGTGATTCTCAGAAAACTTTTTCATTGATTCACATTTTCATCAGCTCATACCAATTCCATAGCCCTACAGTATTTCTCCTAGATATGCTGAATGCCTTTGTAATCATGTCAGTTCACCACTAATTTGCACATCCCACTTCTTTCAGCACCTTGGTCTATCAAATGCTAATTTAACTAAATAAGATTTTCAGGTAACCTTCTTCAGTGTCTGTGAATGCTAAAAGTCTGGCTGCAGAGAGATTTCTCAGTTTCTGACAGTGTCTGTGTGAAAGCCTTGCTTTCTCACGGATGCTATGGGAAAACAGTTGGGAGATTTTGTAAACTATGGTATTGTTATGATGCCAAGGAGAAAATATCTGAAGTAAGTGTTGTTGGGTTCAGCCAATCCCTCTCAGGAGTGGTTGGTCAGTGAACCAATAACCTCATGTCGGTGTCCAGCGTGCTAAGGTATATAAGCGAATTTGTAAATTAATAAAGGGGCGGTTTCTTCTCGTCCTAAACCGTCCATGTCACTTTATTCCTCAGTCTCTGCTCGCTAGAGACAAGTGTCTCATAAATTCGGCCAAGAAACTAATACCTCTGTCAGCCTGTCTAACTCTTCTTCAGTAAATTAATCTCTAGATGATTATGACTGGATGACTGCTCAAGCATAGTTCTGGGGTGAGTTTTTCTAGGTCTTCATCTACAGTATCTTCACAGACAAAGCTAAAAAACTTCTAAATACAAACTTTGATACTGAGAGAGTTTGATTACAAGAAACTAAAAAAGAGTAGATTTAACACGTAGATTTAACATTACACATGAAAAAGAACAAGACATGAGGGCAAGCTGAGTAGGAGAAAAAAGGGGTCCAAATACAACCTTCCCTCTGCCCACATGTTACTTCACACAAGACCTTTCTACTTTGCGATACAGTCCCTCATGGACCTCCGAAAATTGCTTCCTCTTTTCACCCATCCTTTGATGCCACATTGGCTGCACCTTCTGCTTGCTACTACACTCCATCTGTAGTTTCTTAGGGCTTCCTCTCTCTCTCTTTCTCTCTCTCTTTGCCCTCTATGTCCTTCGCTTCCTCATATCAGCGTGGTCCGTTTTCCCCAAGGCAATCAACAATCTCCCTTCCTCCACACTGTACCCCTCCCACCCTCAATCCAGTCATCCTCTTTTTCTTATGGAAAAACATCACAAACCAAGAGCTACACAAACCAAGAATGCAGTATGTCACAGTAACCTTCTACCATGTCTTCATTTGATCTAAGATGGGACAAATTATTTATTATTCATATTATATTTGGTGTGATGACTGTATCCAGACCAGGGGATTTTTTTCTGTGTTAGAAATTGGGTATATAACACTCAAAATTGTAAATTTATCTTCAAGGTTTGTGATCTAATTTAAAAACAGCAAATTGATTACTGTTTTTTAGCAGTGGGTGCCATTAATTATTAGTATTTGCTCTTTAGTGAGTCCCTAACTTAGGAGCACTAAGAGAATGGTGGCAAGAAGAAAGCTGTAGACCTGTTTTCAAAATAACTGTGGAACTGGTGTGAGAACTGGGCCTGGACAACTTTCTCTGCCATGCTGTTCTTTCACTCCTGCCCCAGTGTCTCAGCTGCATCTCACAGATGAATAGTAATGTCTAAGCACTTTTTACTATCTCAAAAGCTGGGACTTTGTGTCATTGGACGTGCTGCTTTCCTGTGGTAAGGTCTCCTCTTTCTGCTATACCTAACAGACTTGTTGATGAGTTCTTCAGGAGTTTTAGTGAGAATATCTCAATGGATGGAGGCAAAAAGCAGCTCGAAGCATGCTTGAAGATAATAGCTGCTTTGGAGGGATGTTTTGCCACTTTCGGCTGCATCTCTGTTGTTTAACCACGGTCACGTAGAGGGAGATATAGCAAATCAACTGGAAGTGCTCTGCTCCCCAGAGAAGCTGTGCTAAGGCAATGTCACAGCAAACAAAAGGGATTCTTTCCAAAGAATAGCAAGTATGCCAGGTTTTTTACTTTCAGAAGAATAAAGGGACAGTTTTACTATGAGAAGCACAATGATGTACTGGAACGAGTTTTGCCAGTTTAGTTTTTGTTTGCCAGTTCTCCTCATGAAGAATCTTGCAAGATAACTGAAGTTTATCAGTTACAAAGCTCATTTACTTATCTATCACAAAAAGCCAACACCCCAATCAAAACTACCTCTTTCCCCAATTAAAGTTTTACCTTCAAACCTCTCAGTAAAAAGAACTTTTGTAAAACATGAACAAATTTCTCACAACACTATACCACCTCACAGTAACTTTCAGATTAAATTTACCAATTTATGAGAGAGACCAGTTCAAAACACTTTTAATTTAATTTTCAAGGAACTAAGATAATTTTGGAATTTCCAATAGTGTAGGACACATTGTGGTCATTAATTTATTTAGAATAGAAATATTGGATGATAAAACAAACTTCACACACTGTTAAAATTAATATTTTGAGTTATATCCTCTTTAAACCCCCATGACTAAAGACAGTAAAAAAAGAGAAGAAGAGACTGAGTTCCCTGGTGCATTTTTATGTTTCCTGTTTTCAGTATCTTGAGAACTTTAGTTCATTGCTACTGAATATTTTAAGATGCATATTTATTCAAAGAGTGTAATAAAGTGTACATCAATACACGGTCAGGCTCAATTCAGCACTTTCATTAGGATCAAAGGGGTATTGCTGATATTTTGTTTTTAGCATTTGCATTAAAATATTTGCATATTTCACTTATGTTCAACTACACAAACAAAAGGCCTCACTGAATTTTCAAGCACTTTGGATATGAATTGAACTTCTATATGTTAAATGAACCATTACTCTAAATATTGTTATAAATATGTCTATGAAAACCAAACACTGTTCTTGATTAATAGATTATACTGAGGCTAAATTGTCTTTTTAAAAATTTGTTTTCTCCATATTAATCCTATTAAAAATACCTCTGAATTTAATTAACATTTAACAGAAATTGTGTTTGGTAATTGGTTTAATGTTTTTACTAATTGATTATATATTAAATACTCATTTTCCAAGAACACTTCTCATTATGAAAGAATAATAATTCTAGTGAAAGAAATATTAATCTTTCTGTAGGGGAGATTTTTCTTTTTGAGTTAATAAGACAAACATTTTTGTTGAATCACCTCTAAGTTAGGATTATTGTGACAAATCAGTTCCCTTAGTTCTTAATTGTTGCTGCCAGTACATTATACTTTATTGAAAAACAGTGGTGAAATCAATAGCAAAAATTTGTTCTTAGGAAAGTAATCTATCTTTATTTAAACAACAGTAATTACCAGCCATTGATGCTTGCACAGTTAAATACTTAATAGTAGTATTTACTTGTACAAATTAAAACATTGTTTTCCTTTTCAAATAAGCTAAGACATATGGTCAACACCTATACAGACCTTTTTATTGTTATTTTTGATGTTATTTCAAGAATAATTTTCAGAATTTTGATTTTACTAGGGCATCCTGTCAATGAATAAACATCTTGTGGAAGGATGCTTAGGAAAAAAGCTTTAATTGAAAAAAGCATAGCTAAGATGTCAGAAACAATGAAAATCATTTGCTGTGAAATGTGTTATTTTCTGCAATACAGGACAAAATAGAATATTTTTTCTTCTCAGCTGATGAGAACAGGAAGAAATTCCTTTTCAGGTTTAATGTCTAGAATCCCAGTCCTGCAAAGTTCGTATCTCCCATATGATAGACAATAAAAAAGGCTGAACTCACAAATTAGTGAAAAACATGGAAAAGTGTACTCAGAACAAAGCCCACCGAGGCTCTTTTACATGCATTCTTTTGCTTCCAGAAGCACAAGACAAATGGGCCAGAGAGATTACAACCATCATGCAGGAATAGAAGTCAGATACGTCAAATGCCAGATATCTATAGGTAATCATTATTCTGATAGCATGCAGGCTTCTAGGGTACTGCCCTCTGTGTCAAGGAAAGTGATTACTGGAAGAGCAGTTTCATATCTGGTCTGTCCTGGTTATCTAATTTTACATGAAATCTATAAGTGTGTTACTCTGAACGTTTGTGCATCATCAAATTATGACTGCCCCATGCCATTTTTACCTCTGTGCTTATTCCTGCATTCCTGATTTATAATTGGAGTCTAGCACTGCACAAGTGATCACTGAAGTGTAACCTCCTAATTAGACTAAAGATCTCCACAAGCACAGGTCAGTTAGGTATGGGTGAAACTTACTAGGCATAATTTGGTAATTTGGCTAATGTTAGAAAAAAAATTTATGCATGTGTAAAGGTAGATAAACAATATGTAAGTTACAAAATCTTTGTTTATTGATGAGAGGTCTTCAGTCCTTTTCTACCTTTTTTAACATGACCTTCTAAATTTTGTTGCCCTGAAAGGAATTGTGTAAGCTAGATACTCAGAGAAATATTTAGATATTCGAAGTGCCTTTCAGAAATCCAAAGAAATCACTCTAACAGAAATCACTGAGATTTTGCACTACATGCTGCAGGTTGACACAGGCTCATGTTTTCGTAGGTCATCCTGACTTACTAGCATGGTCTGATGCATTTAAACAATTTTACTGATTTAACCTAGAGTTTTGCTGCCTGTTCCTTCACACGGTCTTGGAAAACACATTCCTGAATAGCCACATGGCCTTGGTGTGAAGCGTAATTAGAAATGTCATCTGGTACAGCTACAAACCCTCATCCCTGCTGGCCTTCACAGTAACCTACTTCAAACCATCTTGAAACTGCTGAGCTAAATCTCACAAAGCAACCTGGTTTGCACAAAACCAACTCCATCCTCATTTTGCCCTGTATCCCCTGGCTTCTGTACTCACTGATTTTATGTTTTTCTCGTCCAGTGCTAAATCAGAGCACAGGAATGGCACAAGCGCAGGAGTGGCACTGTTTGACTAGCTGCATTCATGTAACAGACACAAAATGCTGTTAGGTGGAAAAATGGTTCATTTATGCCTTTCTTAGGCACCAGGCTCTCATTTTACAAGGACCACTTATACAGCCATGTAGTCACAGCACTGAAAGCACAACAACTGATACAAAAGAACAGGGCTATAAAATCTGCACTTGGAAACATACCTTTAGCAATATTTTCTCCTTGAAGAAATCAAGCTTGCTAAATCTTGCTAACCAACCACATCAAGAATTAGGAGAATATGGGGAAATAACAGTGGACTCAGACAGTCCAAGATGCACTCATATGTGTACCAGAAGCCAATTTTTGTCTTGGAAGATGCTCACTTTACTTGTTTTTTGCTTTCTTATTAAGCACAGGTCATTTGAAGCATTTTTAATAGGCACAAGCACAGACAGGAAAATAGAACAGTTGTGGATTGTTTTGCATAACATATTTTCTGTAAAGTCTTACTTTGCTACACATCTGTATGTCTGAGTGGTTTTACTTGTTGTGTCTGCCCTGTCTTTTTGCATATTCAAAAACAGATTGCTTTTGCTTCAAGGTATACTTCACGGTCTACTGTCTCTGATTGTCCCAGCTCCTTCTGTCCTCTCCTGTGATGCTCAGTTCGAGTACACCCTGTGCATGGAAAAAGTATGTGGCTCATACAAACCTCACATACCTCCCAGAGCACAGGCCTAATCTGGCACGTCACTACCCTTCCACCTCCAGTTCATTGGGAAAATAATAGATCTTAAAGTACACATTCTTTGGTGTATGTGATGTGTTCTTTATCCTTCAATTACTGTTCTAAAATCCTTCCAAGCAGATGCAAAATTTGTCTTTGTTTCTTTGTGATTTGCTACCACTGAAAGTAGTTGTTTTCCATAAGTCATCATTTCATACGTATTATGGCAATGTGTCATTATTAAACATTTCACACATGATGACCTTTGAGTGTTTCTTATTCAAAGATCCATGCAAGAATTGCATGCGGTATGTCTAATGATCCCTGTATAAACACTCTGAAAGCTCTCACTTACAAAGACTCAGGCAGGTATGAGAGTCGTTTTTGAAACTCACCCTTCAGTTTAAGGTCCTTTGGCAGTGCTTGACAGTTCTCATGTGCTACATAAAATAACAATGTGCCAATCTGAAATAAACATAAATTATCAACTTTCTTCCATGTTATTTAAGGCTTGATTAATGCATTTCAGGAGTTGTTTCTGATACGGAAAGGGAATGCCTTTTGTTGCAAAACAAAACTAATGTCTAAATCATGGTTTGTCTTAAACTTTTGAAGCTTGAGTTGAAATGCAAAGATCATCCCTGTCTGAAAATATTGTTAGCCTGGTTCCTTGAATAAAAAGCTTGAGGAGTACATGCCAGATTTGTAGTTGGCTACCCCTTATAAATTCTCCTATTGTAAGGAAAACAAAGTTGCAAAGTTAAAACTGACTTCAAACTCCGGTTCCCAAAGATGCTCAGGGAAAAGCAAGACAAGTTCTATGGAGCCATTTGAACAGACACCTACCTATCATATGAGTCAATTACCACTCGTGGAAAGTATTTTAATGCTGGATGCTGAGAATTGAGACCAACTGAGTCATTATGAGAGATATTTAATATATGATATGGTAGTGTTGCCAACGCCTTTCTAGACACTAATGCAAAGCACAGCAAGATGAGAGCTGCTGTAGGGGAAATGAATTTATCTCAGCCAGACCCAATACATATGATCAAGGTGAAGTGAATCTTCTTAATTTGTATATTAATTTAACTTTTTCATGGTTATTTTAAAACATGTTATGACAGAGCTCTACTAATGGAATTTTCCTAGGTAGATCACAAAAAACATCCCTTCAGCCCTCTGGCAGAAAGACACCGCCCAAGAGTGGAATACAAGTGCTATAAACAAGCAGGACTGCCACATCAGACAGACACGTAAGAAAACTAGCTTCTAGTAATTCAGACCTATAAAATAGTGAAACCCTGGAGTGCAAATGAGATGTGATTAGCCAGAAAGACAACCTGGTTAGAAGAGAATAATTAGTGAAAAAATAAAATTGGCCTGAAAGAACGGAAAACATCATCATCTGGATGCTTGATGTAGTGATGTCTTATATCCTTTTGTATCTAAAAATAGAATAGTAAAAGGACTTAATTTTTGTCCAAAATTGAGCCTTTCTCTCTGAGAACTTCCCAAGCTTCGCATCCTTTTTCTTTCCTACACAGATTGAAGCAAGCTTTCTGTGGCAGCTTGGGGTCTCTCCACGGACGTTTGAGTGACTCCAGACACTGTCTTGGATCTTCTTTGCAGTGAGATGCTGCCTGTTATTGTTACTGTTCCCCCTTTGGACCCATTTTGGGACTACTTTTGTTTGTCTTTTGGAGCTGGGGTGGGATGGGTTAGTGGGTGGGAGGGGTGTTGGATCCTCCTTTGGGATTGTTTTGTCTTGCCCTCTGGAGTGGTATGGTATATTCTGAAATCTAATATTTATTCATCTCAGTATTATATATATACATATATAATTATTCTATAAGTTTCCTTAACTAATGATAATTGAAATCCTGTAATAATATACACCTACTTGGTTATTGTTGGTTTTGATCATTGCTGTAATATTGATTGTGAGAAAAATTTAATTTCTCTACAATAATCTGTTTTATTCAGATATATGTAGGTTCTTCATCCCACATGCTTCTCCTGTTCTTTTTGAGGAAGGAAAGGTCATTGGACAAAAAGTCTCAGACCTTAATTTCTGTGATTAAATAAAGAGAGAACTGACAACTCATTTCCAGTATGAATATGGTGCAGAGTGGTTTAAAAAGTTAATTTATTCAGAAGCTGATATGATGTCATCCATAGGCATACTTTTTTATATAAACAGTACTTTCCTGCATGTTTACTGGTACAATATTTCAAGCTAACAACCATAATTTATTATTTAATGGACTATGTGATTATGATATATGGAATATATCATGTTTCATTCATGATTAAATTTTTCCTGTCCTGTTGTGCTTAGAGATGTTCATTGCGTTTGCTCTTGACTTCTTCACTTTTCTCAGTATGTGATTTTTTTTGTTAAACAGGTTCAGTGCCAAACGTTTTAAATATTTACCTATATATGTGTATATAAGTAAAACATACTAAGAAAATATGAAGTCCAATGAAGCCCACACCGTTGGTCCCAGATGATGCTAGATGCTGATTTTTTTTTCAGCAATATACCCACTTAAGTAATACACAACATATTTCAGAATCTCTGGTTCTTTGCTAGTTGGTATGGTTTCCAATTTTAATTTATAATTCAGTCCATGATTTTTCATATATTGAAAGTTTATTACACAGCTGACAATTTACCCTCTCTCAAGCATTATTCTTTTACTGTGTGGAGACCTCACACGGTAGATCTGGATCACACTACAAAAGAGGCAGTGCTGACACTCACAGAGTCAATGCAGACAAACTAGGAACCTTGAGCTATCCTATGCAGACTCTGCTATCAGCTTGTTTCACTGCTCCACGTGTTTTAGCTAACACATTCTTTGTGTGGAAATAACATATAAACTAGAACAAACCAGGCAAACCTGGGTATTTGAGTGAGACTCAATTCAGATTCTGTTGACAGCAGAGGCAAATTAAAAAATGAAATTTCTGAAGTGGCAAAAATTCAAAGAAAGCAGAACAGGAAAGCAATCTTCTGAAATCTACAACTGAGGAGAGACCCAATGAAAATTTTTGTCATTAACAGGAAAACCCCTCTGACACCAGTAACACTAAAATTTCATTGTGATCTTGTTTTGTTTCTGCTTAAACCAGCATGTTTTGCACTTGTTCTTCATGTTTTCTAGTCAAGTTAAATGAGTTTTACATTGGGATATTTATGTACAAAATACTGCTTTACGAAAACTTGCCTTCTTTCTATTCCTGGGTTTGGGGATTACTTGTTTTCTTATTTAAATGGGATTCTTTATGAGAGCCTTTTTCTATGATTTATAGATAAAAATATTTTTCCATTTCAGACATGCAGAATATTAACTATTATCATGTTTGTCTTTTATTGAACAAGTTCAGGTATTTTATAAGTAAAATAAATCCACATCTATATAGTCTAGAAGTGCTATATATCAGTGCTGTAGTACATAGCACTAATGATATGAATAATGATTTCAGGATTGCTTTATGGCTTTACTGCATCAGTTTTGATTCTAACTATCTGAGGCTGTATTTTAGTCTGTGCTTATGGAATTAAGTGGAGTCATGCTAGTTGCATCAGCTGAGAATTTTGCAGGATCACCATACATCAGCTTTATGCAACACTGTATCAGTGATATCTGTGTTGTCAGAAATGAGTCCAACCTACAATGTCTTTGTAAGATTTGCAACTACCACGTTGCAGGCAGGAAAACAAAGACATTTTTAGAGGTTCATTTAAGACCCATCTGTATGCTGACTGGTCTCACAAGCCTGGCAAAAAGGCTGTTCAACACGTTTCCCAGCTTAATTTATTTGCAGCTTTCAAGGTTAAGACCCCCACAATGTGTAATGGTCAAATAATATCAACAGCAAAAGCAATTCCAGTTGAGCTTATGGGGGTTTGTTTGCCAAAATTCAGATCTCTGTTAAACAATGTAGCCCTTACAAAGCAAAATGTCTGTGCTTGCACCACAATCCGTACAGAATTATTAGCAGTGATTCATATCTCTGGCTACTCGTATTTGGTTTGCAACTGTTAACAGCTAATTTGGTAAAATAAATATCAATTTACTTCCTGAGTTTTGGAACAAATCTAGTTCTAAAAATGGCTTCCTATTGGCTGGAGACCATGGGCCATGATTTTGAATTAATACAGAGGGTGTATCCTAATTTCTCATTTGATATAAGTGCTCCTGGATTGATTTCACCACTAAAGCATTCCCAAGCTCTAATAGCTTCTTGCACTTCTAAGAGTTCTCTCTTTCTTGTTTTCTTTTCTTCTTTAATCCCGGTTACCAATTTCCTATAACCACCTTAATTTTTTTCCTATTTGTTCAGTCCTTACTGCACATTTCTAAAAGTTTCTTTCTCTTTGATTTTTCTGGACATTAGAGTATTGCTTTGCTAACCCTACTAACTGCGGGACCCTTCATACATTTGAAGTCTGCTATGCTGAAGGACGTTCTCTGCCTGTCTCTCTCTCTCTCTTCTATTACATGGTATATTACGTGATAATATATGTAAGATGAGATGGCATTATAACAGAGTATGAAACAGAAAAGACAGATTTCAAGGTAATGATAGGTTTGGTTTAGACAAACGTGATCAAAACAGAAAGGAGGAGGGGGAAAACACTTGTTTTGGATTCAGAGGTAATGAGTAGTTCAAACAACACAAATAAAGGAATTGGGAAGAAACAAAATTTGAAGCACTTTTGTAGAAAAACAGGAAAAAAGCCCTGCCTCACCATTATAAATAGTTATGGGTAAACATCTAGCCAAGAAAGTAGGAAGGAGGAGGCAGATAATAATGTGACTACTTTGGTAACGGTATGCATTAGACACATTACGGGAAAAAACAATAATCCTTACTTAATGCAGTCAATCCACTTATTGATTTTTTTAATGGTAAAAGCACTGCTCCAAAACCAAAACCAGATATCCTTTTTTTTTTATTCTCCCTCACTTATGAGCCCATCTCCACAGTCCCCCTGACTAAGAGCAATAGACAGAGATAATTGAGTAATATATATCAAATCTCACACCTACTGCACCAGGTTTGTGTTTCATATAAAACTTGCCTGGGTTGCTGTTGCCATTGAAAACAAAATGTATGAATAGCAAAAGGTGACAATACCAAGTATTACTTTTGCTTGACACATTGGTTAATTTTATTTTGCTTCATTTTTATCCTTTCATTATACTTTTTAAGTACATATAGCATATGATTGCAATGAATTCATCTGACTGCAAATCTAGGTAAACTTCATTGACAGGGTTTCAAAGTCTTAGCACTTCTTGTCTGCACTCCTTTAACTTGTATTTAATGCGACCAGACTTTGAAAAACCTTGCAAAATACAGATTAACCAAAACTTCATCTTCTATGGTGCCATATCCTGTTTTCAGCAATTACAAAGGTGTCTGGCACACAGAATCAAATCCAACTCTGCAGCAAACTTTTTTTTCTGTGACAAGAACAAAGCCACTGAGTAGATAAAGAAAAAGAACAGAGTTAAGTCAAAAGTCCCTTGAATGATTGATCTGATACATCAGTAAAATCAAAGTATTTGTAAAAACCATTTTTATTATTTTCATTCTTACTCACTTTGAGTCCCATTTTCTGAGTGCAGAAAGAATAAAGGAGCTCTATATTGTGCTGTTATCCTATGAACAGAATGATTTAATCCTTTCACAGACTTTTTTGGATACATGTCCAAGATTACATATATCTGATCAACCAG
Organism: Parotia lawesii; assembly: GCA_003713295.1. Classification (NCBI taxonomy): domain Eukaryota; kingdom Metazoa; phylum Chordata; class Aves; order Passeriformes; family Paradisaeidae; genus Parotia; species Parotia lawesii. The sequence continues at coordinate 514,847 of RAHM01000097.1, forward strand.
ATAAAGTAGGCCATTAAGCACCTTCTACTAACACCATTATGGATACTTTTATGATAGGCATATAACTAGTTTATTTTAACATAAAGCAATAAATTAGAACACCAGATACAAACAAAAATCAACCTTAATAAATATCAAGTCTTAGTGTAATTTTACTAATTGGTGACTGGCCCAATACATTTTTTTTTATACAAATATGTATCTTGGGATTCAAAATAATAGATTTGGGAAAGGAAGAATTATTATTTCTAGATCCAAAACTATCATTATGATTGTGTTCAGCATAATGAATTTCAAATATCTTATTTTGACGCTAGTCTTTTGAGAACTCAGAAGAAACAACTGTACAAAGAAATGAGTTCAGAATCAATATATATAGCGTATGATTCATGAGTGCCAACCTAACACTGTAGATGAAAGCCTCTACATCCATATTTAGGAATGCAATTTCTCACAAACACTTGGTTTTCAGTTTATGTTGACTCATGTTGAAAATCTTCCCCTGAAATGCCTTCCTGTGATTTTAGGAGGCTAAACAGGCAGCCAGATTTGAGAGTTACTACTTGGCTCTTTTGAATGCACTACCAAAATTTTTTGTGAATTCCTATCTCAAATATATGGCAGTGATTTTATAGATTGTTCTTAAATCAAATAGAGAATCTCTTCCAGGCTCCAAAGCAAGGCCAAATTGCAGGATCTTGACAAATATCCTAGGAAGTGCTGTTCTTCATAGAAAGTCAACCAGCCCCATGCATGCTCTGCTCCTCTTGTGTTTTGGAAGGCTGCTGTGGCTCTTATTACAAAGAGAAAGGTGAGTGCAAACAGAAGCAGCAGAAAACTAAACCAGCTGTCTGAACTGGTCAATAGGGTTATACAAAAGAGAGCAGCAAGCAGAACTCCCCTTGAAGTGAAGAAAAAAGCGCTGATGGTGAGGACTGTCAAAACCAGCCAAACATCAGTGCAAGTGGAGGAGGAAAGTTCTGGCAATGCAGGAAACAGGGAGCAAGCAAAAAAGGTTGAAAATGTGAATACCAATTGAAAAGGTGAAGAGAAAAAAAAAGGTAAAGAAATGCAACTTTAAAAAAGGTAACTAAATGCAAAAAAAGGCAACAAAATTTGGCAGCAAAAATTTTGTCATGTGAACAGCAAATAAGAGCAGTTTTGTGTGGGGAAAAAAACCCACCAGTATAACAGCAGGGAAGGTGATCCTTAAGCATTATACTCTATCTGTTTTCCTCTAGGTCTGCAGCTCATATGTTCTTTTAAAAATATTTTAATTTTCTGCTTGCAACCTAAGTAAATTTAATATTTATGTATTATACTGCTTCTATGATCAGACGAACATGAGACACTGCAGGAATGTGGAGATCTCAGTGGATTTTAACTCCAAGAATTTTTAGACTGATTTAGAAAACCAGATTATTTAAAAAGTGCAATTTATCTTCTCCAATTCTTACTGACATGAGAGGTATGCAACAAAACCAAACCAAAATCATACCACCAAATAACAGCAAAAAGGACTTGTCTTGATCTCCCGCGACTCAGTTTGGTAACCCAGCCTGTCTCTCAGCTTTAGCCTTAGAAGAAATCATAGAGGAAGAAAACAAGTGCTTCAGTAAGGCCAAAAAGATTACTTGTTTCTTCCGTCTCCATCCTGGATTCAATGGAAATACAGATATAGACCTCAAGCCTTTTCAGCTGCGCTCATTATTCACTGAAACACCAACTTCTACCACTAAATTTGGTATTCAACATCCCTACTACTCCAGTGTGCAGGTGTAAAACCTGAAGAATTAAGTGCTTCAGACTTGAAAATATTGAGGGTGAGGATTGAGCTGCCTTCTTACCTGATCACTAGTTCTGATCAAATTTCTCTGAAGAAAAACAATTTAGGACAATCCTAGGATAGTCACACATATTCTAAAATAAACTTAATTTTGTGTATTTTTGTACAATTGTTGTAAAAAGAAAACTAGAAGACTTTTCATATCACAGACTGTAGTTCCACCAACCTGCAAAACTATTTTATATGTTCTTTCAATATGACTCAAACTCTTTTCCTGAATGATTAAAGATTGAGAATATTTTATTGAATGCATAAGAAAATCTTTCTCTGCCTTATAATCTGTTCATTATCACTGTCATTAAAATGAAAAGATGGGGCATCTCCATTGCAATATGACAGTTTTTCTAGGAAGAAGCAAAAATACATTGCTGAAGAAAAAAAAGGAAAAATACTTGGCAATTCTTTTTTAAATTATGTATCTACAAATTTAAACAGTTTAGGAGGTTAAGTTAATAAAGAAAAGAAACATAAAAGAAGGAAAACATAACTTTTAAGGAATAAATGGTGAGAATAATAAGGAAACCTACAATTAAATCATTACTTAAAAATCTAGAGTTATTTTGTATCTTAAATATTAAAAGGAACTACCACTATTTAAGGGTATAATATTAGATTATGTTTTTCATTAATCTTTATTTAGAACATTCCCAGATTTAAAAAGTACTTCTAGTTTAAACAGATTGTTCTTCAAAAATGAAATGCTGTTCTTTGTCAATTGCATTACCTAGCCAAACATTGATAGAGAAATTTAGTGAAATATTTTTAGCATTCTCACATCTTCCACATCCAGAAATACCCAGAAATCTTTGATTATACATTTTCTTCAATCCATCTTTAAACAGTAGGCATTCACACCAGAGCTGATAATTTGATTTTTAAATACACACTGGAAATACAAGTGTTGATGTTTGTTGTCCTGCAAAAGCATTTTTGTTGAACGAAAGAAATTCCTTAGGTGGATTTTTGCAATTTCTTTAAAGTAGGCTATAAGAATGCCATTTACCTTCTGCCCCCCTCATTCACCTTCTCTCTCATACCCTTCCTTAAAATGACATTGTGGATATCTGAAGTTAATCAACTCCTACAAGCAAAGCAACTATGAAGAATAAATAGATTCCATGTGATTAAAAAAGCAGGCAAAATTATGAAAGTATTAAGCACTCATACCCACATGCTTAACTCATACTAATAATATCAAAATATCAAAAAAAAAAAAAAGCGTTGAAAACACGTATGTCATATATCCTTAAATATAGGAAAACATTATTTTTTGCCACTGGGCCTCCCAGGTTAATATATTTTTTAAATACACAGTTTTGATCACAGAAAACTAAAATAATCCACCTTTCTTTTATTTTAATACAAGCATGATTTTGTCAGAATATAACTTTTCTGTAAAAATAACCAAGTGCAAATCAAATGAGGAAGAAAGATGAAAAATCTAGGCATTGAGAACAACAATAAAACCATCCCACTCACACTTATGATTCCTACAGAAGTAAAAAAATATAATAACTTAGCTACATGTGCCGTATTTATTTTGTTAAGTAACAATGCCTTGATGACAGCAAAAAATTTGAGAAAGTGTTTAAGGGATCTGTGGCTGCTGCTATATAGGGTGAGTTATTGTTAGAATACCAGCCTTTTTTTCATTTTTATCTTACCATCATATGATACTTAAAAGAAATAATTTTGGAAATATCAATTTTAGTATCTTTCCTGGCACTCCTCTTTCTTTCTACTGTTTTATATATTATTAGTATTAGTATTAATATTAGTATATTAGTATTAGTATTAGTATTAGTATTAGTATTAGTATTAGTATTAGTATTAGTATTAGTATGAGGTGAATTTCCCCTTGCAGAGCTCTTTGCATTTGCAGCAACTCTACAAGCTTGAATTGTGGCTCCTTTTATATACAGAGAACTATAAAACTGGTGTTATTACTCTCACCAAAAAAAATAACCAGCTTTATTACTGTCCAGCATCTCTCGCATGAAACCTGCTATCACTGATAAAAACTAAAACCCTCTGTCATCCTTCATAAGGAGTTTGGCTTTGATGTTTTGGCTGATGGTGCTGGATTACTACTCCTTCTTCGGGGTAACCAGCTGAGAGAAAGGAAAAGCGAAATTTAGCTAGAGATTGGTATTTCAACTTCCTCCTGAACCTCTATGGAGCTGGAAACACAGAGCTGATTTAGCATCTGCTCTGACAGCAATGGTTATCACTTACAGTTTTTTAGTGTGGCTGTAAAACCCTACCGAGGTGACCTTATAGTGTTTCAGAGGGCGCCTAGCACCAATTTGTCACACAAAGTGCGCCAGTGTGTGGAGAAGCAGAGAGAGGAGGAACCAGCCCCAGCGAGGGCTGCAGAAACTCCCTGCAGTCATTCCGTCCCTGACGTAGAGAAGTGGAGCTGAAGCACATTCTTGCATCTCGGGAAACAGCTCCCTCTCCTTCTGCCTGCGTTGTGAGTTGGGGAGACCAACATTCATTTACAATGACACTTTTCAAATGACTGCGTTGTGAGTTGGGGAGACCAACATTCATTTACAATGACACTTTTCACATGACGCGCAGAGATCTGCCGTGCATTAACAGCCTGGTGCAGCACCATACAGTGGCAGAAGCGAAGTGCTGCAGTCTCATGAAATGCTTTGAAATCTATTTCTCTGGAGAAAAAAAAAAAATTGCTTGCAAGGAAAACGGAGAACATGAGAACCCTTGAGAATCCCAAAGCTGAATGTTTTTATTAATAGAATATATAAAGTTTCCTATTTGATAGAAATAGAGCTGTATTTGTGATTTCAGTAGTGAAAGGTGGGTGTAAGGTTATGCTCTAAAAGTGTTGAAAATAAAAAGTTTTCTATCCAGTTAAATGCTTACTGGTGAGAATACATTCAGATCTATGTAAAGATTTATATATACATGAGCTATGCTTTAATACAATTTTGGGGGACAGACACTCATTAATTTTGTATTTCACGTAATAGGTCTATACTTAGGTCGTTATTGCCGCAGCAAAAATCTTAGTTTAAGAGATAAAAATAAAAATTTTAAAAATTCATCTGAAGCACTAAGAGAATAAAATGAAATACTATATACTTTTCTCTAACTGGTAATCAGCAGAGTTTAGTAAAGAAAAAATTGTGTGCAAGCGAACTAACAGTTGGCTGCTATCAAAATCCTACACAACTATCTGAAAATGGATTCACACAGATCCCACATTTTGTCTTTAGACACAAGACACTGATTCACTGAAGATCTTGAGAGAAGTTCATTGAATTAATCTTAGAGAGAAATTCAGATCAGGCAATGAAATATGTTTCTCATTCTCTTGCATGCCTGTATACATGCGTGCACATAACATGCAAACCCCTGAAACATTCATTTTGCATGCTGCACATTGCTCCAATGCCAAAGAAAAGCTAATGTGAAGAAATAGCACACTGCCCCTGGAAAATACCTTAAAGAATTTGCACACTTATCCACTAAGACATATGATAAGGAATAATCAGTGAAATGGTAACAGAAAAGAGATAATTTCCCCATAAGAGGGCAAAGTAAGCATTAAAGGGAAGCAAATTATGTCTTCAGGGTAAAAGATCTGCTGGCAGCAGTTAAGCAAATTTTATTGAAAGCAGTTAAAATTCCCAAGTGTAGAAATATTAGACTGCTTGTACTGACAGAAATTATATTTCATATGATGATCTAATTCTTGAAATGTATAGCAGAAATGCAGAACAAACAAAAATGTTTGAAGCCATCTCCAGGCAGGCACTCAGCTAGCACTCACTGACTTCCAATAATTCTTGGCACATTCTTCATATTTCAAAATACAAGCAAATACTCACAATTCTGAAAACTGTACATCACAAAACTGAATATGAGTTGAGCTACAGTGTGTGAACATATAGCATTCCCGTAGATATGTTGTGGTTAGTAAAAGAATATTCTGTATGCTCTAAAGAACAAAACCAACATGGCAACTTGATTCATCCAGTGATATTCAAAGTGCTAGAATTAGCAGGACTTTACAAGCCTATTACTGTGTTTGTCCTCTCCTCTTCACTGAATCTCTTGTGCTCCTGCTTTGTCACTCAGAGCAATGATGCTTAAAAGCTTTCACGATCAAGTAAATGAGGTTACACGTTGGTCTTCAACATGAGTAAAGGAAAGACATCAGAGTACTACCTCTATGTTTGCCCCACACTCTTTAAAAAAGAATGCAATTTAAGTGTGTCATGATCACAATGACGTTCTGCACTATCAGCTATTTTTGCCATTGCCGAATGATGGTGAATTCTATTGATGGACATTGTACAGCCACCGTTAGCTGCATCAGCAGCTTGAGGCCATGGACACACTTTTCACACTTTTCAACTCCTCTGGTAGGATTTCCATTTAGACTCCTGGCTGTGCTAATAAAATAAGATAAAATATGATTGTTCAAAACAAGATATAAAACCTTACATTGTTAAATGACTGAAGGTAATAATTTATTAACGAAAGGCATTCTCATGTGGCTGTACTAGCTGCTGACTGAAAGACCCTGTCTCTACCACTACTCATATCAGCTGTACTTCTTCCACAAAAGGCAGCAGGATTAATAGCAAGGTTAGATTTGAATCTTTTACGGAGAAAAAAAAGGATTTTTGTGGTTTTAATTTTTAAGGAAATTTTTAAGTTGTATTTTCACAACTAGAAGTCCAAAATAAGTCAAAACTTGTTAAAAATTATTTATGACAAATTACATTAACTTATATAAATTTATGTAAATTATATAAATCGAGCACAAATTATCTACAAATTATATCAATTAAGCCACTTACAAAGAACTGCATTATGCATGAGATATTTCCGAAGTTAGTTTATAAGTTTGGAAAATGCTATCCTCAATTTCAATATAGGGAAACAGGCATGATAACATGTTCAAAATCATCCAGAAAATTAGCCAAGCACACCAAGAACAGAACCCTCTTCTGAAATTCTCCTGAAACTCAAGCCAGTAACATATTCCTTAGTTTATTGCAAAACCTGCAGTTTTTCCACTTCCCTCCTAAGTCTTTTCCTTAACCTCATTATCTACTAATACTTGGTATCTACTAATACTGATAGAACCATGGAATGGTTTGGGTTGGAAGAGACCTCTGAAGCTCTGTGGTCAAACTCCCCTGCAATGAGCAGGGACATCTTCAACTAGATCATTTTGCAACAATGCTCTTCCTTGCCATGTCTCCAAAAGAGACATATTTGTGATGCTGCTGCTTTTATTTGCCTAATCTCTTTGATAACTTTCGTCATTGACTTTTGTCTCTTCATGTGTTTGGCTGGATAATTAGGATTCCTGAATAAATACTCAAGCTAAGCAAGCTATGCTTAGAACATTGCATACATAGTGTCTGTATGTAAGAAAACAGAAGGAAGAAAGAACCAGGTCAAATTCTCTAATGCGATGTTAAAGTTACAAAAAAAAAGAATTAGGTTAAATCTTAAAGAGCAGAAGATGATTCAGATGAAACTGGGAGAAATACTTCAAGGCGTTAACCAGACAAAGTGAGTTAGTATCTTTATTAATAACTTTAAAAATGAAAATAGGCTTGCTTCTTTCTGACCTGGACATTTTGATCCAGTATTCCATAAGAGCAGTAACTTCTGTTGGTAGAAGAAAATATAGTGGCAACAGAAAATGACGAAATGAAACACTGCAGTGACTTGTACTGTAAATTGATCAGTGGGGCTTGAGTCATGTCAGGAGTAAAGTTCTTTAGTGGTTTCCCATGGCAGTCATCTTATTTTAATTAATAATAATAATTTCATTCATGATTTTTGCACAAAATGCAGGGCCACATCAAGATGAATTGCAAATCTGAGAGGCACTGCAAATATAGGGAAGAATCAGAGTGCAGTAAAGAAAGAAAGGCGATCTGGAAGACTGGAGATAAAGAAACAAGATGAAATGCAGAGACAGGGAGTGCAAACATGGGATGAACACTTGGGATGGATGTAAAAATGTATTTTCTTTCTTTCTTTCTGACTAGGAATAGGAAGAAGCAGCAAGATGAGCGGTCATGACTTGAAAGTAACTCTAAAAATGAAAGAATTGTTTTCATCAGACATAGGCTGAATATGTGCTGCTAATAGAAGAACAGCCATAAACAAGCAAATTAATTTCTTCAAGAGGGCTTAAAAGGGAGTAAGTGCCACTGTACAAAGCAAAATTCCTTTTTTGAATACCCATCTCCAAAAAAAGAGAGGAATACAGGGTAGAGCACAGACTACAAAGAAAACCAAGAGAGGCACATGTCTAGAAAAAGAGCATTGACTAGTTTAACTCTTTTAATGCATAAATATCAAATTAGAAGCAATCACTGTCGAGCTACACCTGGAATTGAAAGCAACAGAATACTCTAAACAGCAGCGATGGTTTACTTACAAGTATAGACAGAATGGTTACGGTAAATCGGGATTAGAAACTTCTCATTTTCAGGTATTAGGCTCTGCAAAATCTTTTTCAGCAAGTGGCTCTTTTCGAGTAGAGGGTGTGAGGCTGCTCAGGAGAAGGAACAATAGAAAGTGCAAAAAACTGTAAAAGTGTACAAAAAGAGATTATACAACTATTGTTGGAGGTTGGACTTGCTATTCCAGAATTTTTCCTATTCCTCTCTTTGTCCTTTTATCAGTTCCTAATTATACCTTGTGACTTCATTGTGACATAGATACAAAATTTTCTTCCTGTCCAGCTTAAACAGAAATAGAGACAGGTAAGTTTGCATCTCTTTTCACAGAAATCTTCTATTGCGCTCTCTGATAAAGAGGTGCATTTTCATGTATCAAAATATAATCACTGGAACCTGCAAGAAGTCCATTTGTCACTAATGTGATTTGACTTCTGCAGACAAAGTATAAAATGGAGAGGAAGGAAAAGGAAATCAAGCAATAGCTTGGTATGTTCATTATTCATCAGCTAATTACTAGACATAAAAAAGTCTAATGTAATTACTGTCTTATCTGCATCTAATTTTTTTTCTGTTGTAGGAAATAAAACAATTGATGACTAAAAGCTCAAAAGAAAAAGGAAGAAGAAAAATAAGAAGAAAAGGAAGAAGAAAAAGAGTAAGAAAAAGAAGAAGGAAAAGAAGAAGAAAAAGGGGAAAAAAGAGAACAAGAAAGAAAAGTAAGGAAAAAGAAAAAAAAAAGAAAAAAAAGATAATAAGGGTTGGGCTTACAGGGTCCAACTGGTATTTCACACCTCTGAGTTTCTGTCCCACCACCTTTTGCCCCCTGGTTGATGTTAAATGGGTTACTTGGTGTATTGTATATGAATAAAGTCTAATTTTGCACAGAATCCTATTCTGCAGATTTCTCGACTTTAGACCTCTCACACATTCCAGCAAGAAATTGCTTTGGAACGAGATCAAAATACCAAAACAAATTTTAGTGATGTCTTTCACTAATTTTTTTAAGTCAAAACAGTAAGAGCTCTTAAATTAAGCAAATGAATGAATGCAAACAGCAATCAGGAACAGAGCAAAAACCTTTGGTTGCCTTTAGAAACCTTCAAACCTGCTTGATTTTACACTTGCAGATTTTCTTTCTCATGACTGCATTTTCTGATCAGTGTTATCTCTGGAGCTATTAAAAGCATGCGTCTCCAACAGCTATTTAGTTGATTTATTTCTGCACTCAGTGGAGCTGCCTTGACTCTTTCATGGTGAAGAGTAACAGTTTGGAGTATGGGGTCTGGTCTACCATCAAGGCTTTGAGGCTTGGGATGTTTCACTGCCATTGGCACTGCAGGTGCTCTCTAAGTCCATGTGTCAACGGGAAGAAGATCCCATAGAATCGGATTGTTGAATGGATAAGAGGATTATAGGTAAGTAGTTGTTAATTGGTGCGAATGATCTTCTTTCTTCTTGCTGTTTTATTTTTTTCTTGGCCTCAGCTGACCATTGAAAGCAAGAACAGAATGTTTTTACAGACACAAAATATACTGATATATAGCTCACTGACAGTTCTCTCTAGTTTTCTAAGGACAGAAATGTTGTTCATTCTTTTGGGAAACATCATGTTTTCTTGTCTGCACAATCTGGTGAGCTGGTGGAGTTGTCCAGGTTAGAGAGACCTTCCAAACCCTACATTTGAATTTTCAAACAAGAAACATTCTAAATGCATGGCCTCATAGATCTTAACTATTAATTATTAACCATAAATGTCAGAAAGGACTCATGCACATAACATATTAAACTTGAAGCTACACAGACCACTCCCTCCCTGACCAGGAGGGATTGGCTGTGTATTTGGCCCATTTTTGCAAGACACTCTGTGAAAACAACCAATGAACAGTCAGCAGTAGAAAAAATGAAATTTATTAGATTCATACATATGACTCATTGTTTTGCATTATACATTTGTGTCTAAATAAACCTTTAAATTACTGATTTTAGAATGCATGGCTACTCAGATGTGTAGAACTTGGATGATCCTAACATTAAAAACAGTAGAAAATTACGTGCAATGCAAGAGACAGAAATGACATTTTCTTAAAAGATGAACCAGCTGTGACATTTTTATTGTTGTTATTTTTATTGCCGCTTTCCCCCCCTCTTTAATTCAACCCACAAAACACCACAGCAGCTGCCTTAGAGGCAAGCTGCTGCGAAAGGCAGGGTCCAAACCAACCTACTATTTAATTACTCTCCTTAGTTATGAATCAGTGAACAGGCACTACACGGTGCTTTTGCCTTCCTGATTGAATTTCCCCCTTTGTAATAATTGCTTTTAGCACCAAGAACATTATGTTCCAGAAAACAGTCTCACCAAGAGACACAGTCCCCAGCTGGGACGTGAACTTGCTGCACTGAAGTGCAAGGGAAGAAGTGCATCGAAGCAGTGACAGAGCTTTGTCTCACTAAAATAGGAGCTGAAGCTCTTCTGTAATTAACTCAGTGCTGGCTGACTCCCCGTGTTTGCTCTCAGCAGAAGGGGATGTTGTACACTAGGTTGAGAACTGCAAGGCCTCTCATTTGCACACAAAAAGCTATTCTCTGCTGGAGCTCACCAGGGCAGACTGTGGTGCTGTGGACAACGGTGCAGCCGGGGCTCAGACGACTGCTCCTCTCCCTCGTATGGCACCCCAGCAGTCTGCCCATTGTCCTGCAGCAACGGGCCCTGCAGCCACACCAGATTCCTGTTTGACCCTGCTTTGGGATTTATTTTCTGTAATGATGGCTTGAAATACAGCTTTTCACTGAGTGTCCAGTTTGAGAGCTGTTCGAAGGGCTGAGAGGCAGAAGATGCAGTCTGGTTCAGGCACTGCAGGGCTCATCTCAGAAAAGTGTAAGTTTTGTTTGCTGGAGTCCTCTTTTAGGAGACAAGGTCTTCTGTGCATTGTTGCTGTGTAAAAAGATTCATATCAACATAACAAGCTGTCATTTTTCCCAAGCTGACCAGAGCTAAATTAGGTCAGTATTGTGAAACATAGAGGGACCTTGTTTTGAAATGTTTTCCTCATTTACTTTCACTATAGGCACCTGTGTTATCTCAGAAAAAAACCCTGAAGATAGCTACAATTCCAGTTGCAAAAGCAAATTTTTTTTCAGATATATAAATTGGAATTACACCAGTGTTGCTGAATTGCACCCATCTAATAGGTTTTTCTCCTTTACCTCTGGGAAAGATAGTAGATTAAAAGAGAACATCTATACTACCTCCAACTGGTGTAACAACATGCTTCAGAGGAGATCAAACAGGGCGATCAAAAGAATATTTACTTTCCTTTCTAAGATTCAATTATTAGAGTCATGAGACTAATTTCATCCAAAGATGCCTCATTTCCTCCCCAGAAAACATAGGTAAAACTGTCTTCAAAATCATAACAATACCAACAAAAAGGAAAGCAACTTTTTTTAAATTATTTTTAGAAATTTCTAACAAAGCTTATTTTCCAATTATTTTATTTTCTCCTATTCTTTTGCCCTTTTATCAAACCTGTTGAGTTTTCTTCCAAGAAAATATGTTTTCCTTTTTTTCTTGTGTTGGTGGTTTTTTAAACAATTTATTAAACATTTAAACTCTGTGACTGTGAAAGAGTCTTCTATTTATTTTTTTGCTGGACTTGTGTCCCAAAGTACGGGAAGGGCATGAGCTGAATAGAATAAACAACACAAAATAGAACCAAACAAACTGAAATATTGGTCATAAGGTAGCATTTGCCCACAAAGTTATCACTGTGTGAAAAATGAGATGTAGCAATTATTTTGTATTCTAATTTAAAAATTTCCATGAACAAAGTACAGATAGGGGCAGAGGTAGGCAATATCTTTGGCCACATCTTCCTTTCCAGAGGAAACATTTTCCTTTACAAGCCTTTTTATGATCTTTTAGAAATATGCTGCAGAATTATCTTGATTTGCAGTATGACTTTGACATTTGTCTAAACAGCAGTCCTAGAGTTTGCTGAGTTTCGGTTTAGGAATGAATCTTTTCAAAGCAGAAGATTTGCACTTCAGTTCACATTTTTCCACTGTCGCTACGGTCAATTAAGGCTGGATACATAAAGTTATTTAAAATTCTAAAAACAGTAAGGGTGACTCAGGAACCTAACCCTGAGTGTTTCCATTCTATTTGTCATGTTTATTTGCATCAATATGAGAAGCTTTGAAATGTCACATGTTCATAATCAGCTTGGATATTAAACAACAGCAATCAGCAGCCTTATCTACTTAAGTGATTTGCCGAAGGAGTTCATGTACAAGCACAGAGCGCTCCTCTCATGTGCCTTCAGTGCCTGTCAGATGGGACTTAGGCTTAATGTTCAAAACAGGTATTTTGAATCTGGAAAAAGCTAGAGCCTGAAGGTGCGTTTCCAATCTTGCACTTATGCGAGTCAAACATCTCATCTTATACACAGAAACAAGACAAAAAAGAAAAACCCTAAAAGCTGAGCAGAGGTACTATGATTCACGACCAAAAGTTGCATCATGCCTGATTTAGCATAATCTTTGTACAACATCTCAAATACTAAGATGCTTACAGGAATAAAAGAAAAAAAATAATGGTCTCTAACTCCTTGATGAGGAGCAGATCACACTGCAGTTACGTGTTCCTGACTTTGAGCCAGTAATTTCCCTCAATATCAAAGGGAAGATCTGCATTCTTTCTGTTGTCCTGGTCTCCAGATGGGAAGTCCTTGTCTTGTTCTCATGTCTGTGCTGAATGTTTGCATCATGAATCTGGAAAACTTCAAACTTTTTGGAACTCTATGAACCAGAAGTAAATCCACGGTTCTGTTTGCAATAAAATAAAGTTGCACATATAACATTTACATGTTAATGTAGTAGAATAAAGATTATGAAAATGTTCTAGACTACCATAAGTAAGGATATCTGGAACTTCAGGACCTATTAAACCATAGGTAAATTGATAATAATTTGCACATAGATTTCTCCACATCACAATTTTAAAAAGAGTTTTTTAGGCAGTTTTGTAGTTGTGCACTCTGCAGAGTTTGCTTTTAATTAGCTGGACCTCAACATTACAATTTAATTCCTAGTGAACATCTTGAAAGAATAATGACAAAGATTTTACTCTTTTACCCCAAATCATTGTGCATAGATGTGGTTGATTTAGTTCTACACAGGATTTATTCAGAAAATTTGGCTGTTATTAATCTTGCCCTGTGTTCAACTTACAACGAAATCTGAAATGGGTAAACCAACAGTATATTTAATTAAGGGCATGATATAGCCTACTTATACCTACGTGCCAACAAGTAATACTGGTTGACCCTTAAAGATCTGTACTGTAAACACAAGCTACAACTTTCTCTATACTTCAGACAACTTCAAGCAGCTGAACTACTAGACAATTTACTAGAATTATTAGAATTATTAATTCTACCAAATTTTCAGTTATAGTATCTGTTTAATATCTGTTGCAGGTGCTGGCTGGAGAATTTAGTTGTTTTCAACAATTGAGCTAAATGTATTTTGAAGTGTTTTTTCAGTAAAATGTATCAATTTTGCTATAATTAGGGAACCAAAATACTTAAAAACTCTGGGTGGCTACTGTGATTTACCTAATATTGCTATTTGCCACAAAAGCATAAAGATGTCCTGATTGGCTCAATTATTAATAAGTTGTCCCCATATCTGAAGTTATGGCTTGCCCTCTACACCATATGTAAGATAAGGTACTCTGGTGTGTTCTCTGTATTTTGCAGCCATTCATGGATTTCCTTAGTTCACGTCAAGCTAAGCAAAACTCAGACACCTATAATTCACCACATGTAAGCTAAAACTTCCACAGATTGGTAACTCACTGCATAAGAAATCACTATTTTTCAGTTTTCCTGAACCTGGTTTTGTTTCCCTCTGTTCCCATACCAGAAGAGATATAACCATCCAAGTTCTCCTAGACTTCTGTGTTATTCCTCTCAACCATTTCTTCTCCAGATCAGAGAACTTTACCCACTAGTCCCTCTTTTGGAAAGCACTTAATGTCCTTGACCATTATTACTTCCTTTCTCTGAACTTCACTGCGTTCAATAGATATTAAACTTTGGAAAGGCTAAATAATGCTTTATGAGGCAAAATTAGTGGTACTTCACATCAGGGAACTTGAGAAATTATAGTAAGGAAGAGGAAGATAATAGGCTAGAATTTACGTGTAATCAAAACAGGCAGTAAATGTGCAAAGCAAAAAATATACCCCAACTAATGTAGAGATCAAGAAATCTATTCCACAAATTTCTAGCAACATGATCTAATGAAGACTAAACTGCTTGGAAAAAAAATCCCCTTGGTTGCAATGTCTACAGCATCAATAATATTCTATTTTACTGGTGCTATCACGTCTGAGAAGCAAACAGAAGCTTTTTCTTGGCTATTGGTGAAGTTTCCTACAGCATAGAGAAAGTAGGAAGGTTTGGCCTGCTGCTAGCTGAGAGATGAAAGGGGTTGGTGGGCTTATTTGGAGTCTGAGGAGTAGAGACACAGCAATCTCCCTGTCCTCCTCCTGTTTCCAGTCCCTTCATACACTAGCATTCACTTCTTTTTCCTTGGTGCTTTTTCCTTGGTGTGCAGACTGAGTGAGAGGGAGAAGAAGGAGCCAAAGGGAGTCCGGCAGCAAGAGGAAAGGGTTGAGGAAGAGGAATGGAAGTGAGGCAGAGACTGGGGCTCAGGGCTTTTTTTCTGGAGTTATGATAGAGGACTTTGTAAGCAGAAAGAATTGGTGGCTGGGAAAACAGGCACTTCTCCAGTAGTCAGGCTTCACCTCTGCTGGCATGAGCTTGGCATATAGTTTGCATCCTGCCTGCTTTGCCAGTGCTTAAAGGCAGCCCTCCTTGGATCGTGGCCTGACACTGATAAAATTTTAAATTGCATGGGGAAAGTCTGAGTAGTTCATACTCCTATTCCACGTAGGAAATACGACGCTTTTGCTGCATAAACTGAAGTATAAACTCCCTCTGCATTTACTCTGTTCGTGATGATTAGATTGCTATCTCTCCCTAGATTTCAAAATAAATGTATTCAGGTGGCAGCAAAATCTCTACAATATTCCAATTAGCTGCTAAATATTTTTCAGTGTGTAGTAATCAGCAATCTTATGAGTGTTGCACACTGACTCAGCCCATTGCCCACGAGCATCTCTTAGAAAAAAGTGAGGTTTTTGAGGGAGGCTCTGAAAAATTACTCACCTACCATGTACCTAAAGGATGATATCAATGACAAATCATACCAAAAGGCACAATTTTATAAAAGCTTCAGAAATATGACATAAAAAGGCAAAACAGAATCCTAGAAGGGAAATAGTGTGCTTCCTAATGTAAGAACAGCACTGATGGCACTGATGTCAAGTAATGGACCAAAAAACTACAAAACAGTCTCACTAGCACACAAATTTCTCATCTCAGCTTTTGCTGGGATTATTTATTTTTCGTATGAATTTATATATAAAGAATTATTGTAAATCAGAATATTTTTCCAGTGAAAGTTCCAAAGTACTGTAGACAGACCAGCACACTAGGGGATCTTCAGAAGTTTATAACCTCAGTGAAAAGTAAGAACAGATTAAGGAAATAATTTAAAAACATTAATTGAAGAAAAAAACCCACTAAGATTTTTCTAAAATCATTATTGTTGATTGAAAAAACCCAATGTTTATATTTTATTGTTACTTCAGACAATAGTAAGGAAGTGAAGGAAAGGAAAAACATTTACTTACATGTGTATATTCTAAAAAAATCAACATAAAAGCAAAAAAAAAAAATTTCATTTGCTGTGTGAAAGATTTCAGCACATTATTCGTGAAAGTATTCTTTGAACCTGATAAATCAATGACTTTTCATTAATTCTGCACAGCTAGACCAAACAGATCAGGACCATACCTGTATCTAAGCAGCCACAATAGCAAAAATTATTTAGTCCTTTTAGGTGTAGAGACAGTTTACTTAGGGAATGTCCTTACTTTAAGCAAATCTTACAAGAAAAAGTGGAAGGGCATGAGAAAGAATTGCCTCAGTCCCCTGCTTGCTCTCTATTTTAACAAAGTGGATTGTTCCAAATATCTTTGATGACAGTAGTACATGTGCTTCTCTAGTATTTCTGTGCATTAGGTAACTTTTGTGTCTTCTGAGTCTATCACTGCTGAGACTGTGCAGCCTGTGCTTATTCTCAGCACATCAGAGTCTTGCTTGGTTCCCACACAGGTCATTTACTAAATCCTCAGCCAGATTGTTCAGATTTTCTGCCACTTCATGCCTTTACATCACAGATACAGATGTCTAATATTAAGAAAGAAAAATAGATTATCAGCTGCTTGTTCTCCTCCTTATCCATCACCTACCCCACAGCCTTCCCCCCATCTTTTTTTATCATATCCTGACTTGTTTTTATATATATCTATATAAAAGCAAAATGAAAAGGTTCCTGACAAAAAGCTTCTGTGATGCAAAATGACATGAACTCCCTTCACAACAGCACAATACAAACAGGATATCTGTGTCACAGCGGGTGGATTGCAGTACTAGAACAAGATCAAGCGAAGAAAGATGGGAAATAAATGGATAAGAGCTGTAGTACACTAAGGTAAAGAAGTGCAGTGAGAAAGGGGACAAAGAAGTGGGTGTTAGTTTCATAAACCCTGTAGACAAAGGAACTAGCCAGGGAGCCTGCATGATCCACCTGTAACGAAAAGGAAAAAGATTACATGTCTGCTTCATTACTGTTCATTATTACTCCCCACAATTTCTTTTTTTTCTACAAACAGTGGGCAAAGAGACAGACTGACTACGTCAGTTTCAGGGAAACATTCCACACAAGACTTACATTAAGCCTGAAGCACAAGAGGAAAGTTATATGGATTGTGCAAAACATGAAAATTGAGCTTCATGGCAAATCACTTCAACCAGTTAACACTGACATTAACCAGTTTGGGACTTTACTGTCGAAAATATAGGCAAAACATTTTGGTTCTTCCCTTGCTTTGGCTATAGAAAAAAGCAGTAGTGCCCTACAAAAATTCAGAAAAACACAGACCATAAGACAGTCATTTCTAACCAGACTTTTACATGCAAGATATGCTTTGGTGTTATTAAATTAATATGCAAATAGAACATCAGACTTAGTAAGTCTGGTTTTATTACTTTTGTGTATTAAATTTCTCTTCACGATAATGCAACTTTTATTACATTAGCAAACTTATTCCACATCCTGCGATTTCTCAGTTCTTGAGCTTAAGTGGAGGTGTAACCTTTTGTACCTAATTGTTCTTTTCTTTTTGTTTCTCTTCACTGTATTGTATGTTCCTTGTTTTTCCTCTAGACAGGAACAAATTGTTCTGCCAAAAGCAGAAGCTCTAAACTTTAATGAAGTTTCTGGATGGTATCTGTGATTGATTTTAAACTAATCCAATTTATTGTGGAGACTGTGTATCTCTTATAACATCCCAGCATTTGACATCACAACCAGTCAAAATCATCTCACATATGAGGGATGAACAGCCTCAGAAGTAACACTGACAGCATGCAGAGACTCAGTGCTTTTTAGAGGGATGTCACGAGAGGAAGGCTTTGTCTCCTATACAGGAAATCTATCTGTGAATAGTGTCTACTCTTTCAAAAGCCAAAAAGATCTCAATAGCAGGTTTTGCAGACAGATTTTTACAGTCATCTACTTCATACTCAAAACAAATTAAAAACTTAATGTGATTTTAAGCCCTGCTTTTTATGTTCTGCATCTGCTTCCGGGCAAATGTAAATGGAGGAAGTTACAATATGCTCCAGTTATGCCTATTATGTCCTTATATCCAAAGGTAAACTCCACTAACCTCCATTATCGTACTTTCTCTATTCACCTTGACAAAAAAATCTAGCAGGAATATTTCCACAAACTTCAACAGAAATTAACTCCAGCTTGAAAATTGCTCACACAAAGGGACATGAGTGCAATAATAATTTAATGCTATGTTTTGAAATAAAATCATAAAATTTCATCAGTATTTTAATTTCTTCCCTCCTCACTTATGCATCTTTCTCCCAAGTTTTAAAAAACCCCAAATTATTATTGAGATATTTTACCAGTGACTGTATCAAAGCTACTACCCTAAAGTTCCAGGGCCATGGGGTTTGAGTTAAAGATTCTAAATATTTCCAAAAGTGTGGTTCACAGCTCAGTGATTTTTCATTACCTACCCTACACTCACAGTATACTTATTTACAAAAATGTCCATTTCATGTTTAAGCTCAAAGTGAAAGAATAAATTAACACAGTGTGATCTATTACAAGTACTTGCAATAAGGGAACAATCCCTTACCATCTACCCAAGCTACTTTCAAGGGAAAATACTGCTCTTAACATTGATGGCTTCACAACTGGTATCTCCTAAGAATTTACAGCACATATCTGCAAAATATGAGGTTAAAAGTGAATTAAGAAAATCTTCCTGTTATGATTCTTAGAATTCAAATTATAGAAAATAGGACTGGAAAGGACCCAAGCAATAGTCTATTATTTTCACTCTTTGAAACATAGGATCAATTGTATAATTTTTTTCATTACAGAGACTCCTCAGCCTTTTAAGTAACTCATTGTATTGTTTTGTTACCTTTATGAATGGAAATAAAAATAAACCGAAAATTCCTATGTGATTTTTTTGTGCTGCATTTTAAGCCAATATCTTCTTTCTGATCTTTGCAAAAGCCTTGGGGTACCTGATTTCTGGTTTTTCCCTCTCTACTCCTTCATTATCTTTGGAATTAAATAGTCCCAAACTCTTTAACTTCCTCGCAGAATTGATTTATTTCATACCCCTAATCTGTCTCATCCAGCTCTTTCAGATCCCTTTTAGTGATCCATACATTCTTCAAAATGTTGTACATCATTTTTACTACACAAATAAATTTCTTCATATTTATCTTATTAAATTTTGTCCTATTTCCCACACCATATCTCTGATTTTTCAAGGTGATTTTGAATTTTAAACCCTTTCTTCAATGCAATTCTTAATCCAGCTCCGTTTTCTACAGCATATTTATTACCTAAACTTTTAATTCCCTCATCCAAGTACTTAAAAGTATCAAGAACTACCTCTGCAGACCATCGCATTCTTCTATCTATTAGACAACCTATTCCCACTCCGTGTGGGTCACGTATTGTATGTACACAACAGTTTCTTTTTCTTTTAACTTCGTATTTTATTCATTTTAGAATGAGTGTTGTGAAAGACAGGTCTTGGCCTGTGATTTACTTCATTTCCTGTACACCACCACATATAAATCAACTTAGATTCCAAATGTATGATACTGATTGATCTAATTTGGTGCCACTCATGATCTGATCATTCTGAAAGGTCACTTGTGGGTGGTCTCTACACTGTGCAGATCTCAGGTCATAAGGTGGAGCAGGTTGCCATTACCCGTGCACTCAAAAAACCCCAAACTAACAAAAGAACAAAGAAATAGCAAGTGCAAACTTATTTCTCTTGAAACAAGTGAATCCGAAGAGCTTTTTTTCAATATGTGTCCTCATTCTTTCATCTTTTATTGTAAGAAACTAAGTAATAATGGATTTTGTACTTCTTTTACTTTAAACAGGGATGCAAGAAATGGGTTGCTGCCAACACTTCCATGTAATGTTATAGACTGATTCACATGAAGTATCATCTACCAGTTTCTGTGAGACTGCACTCAAAATAAGTTATTATCCAGTGTAACAATGGCAGAATCTGCTCCCGGGGTAATGCAACCTCATGTGTGTTCAAAGAAAGGAGATATACACATACAAGCAGAATAAAAGAAAGATGGAGACACTAATGTCCTTGAGCGAACTTTAATTTCTCTGTACTGTTTTGAACTAAACCAATTTCATTATGTGACTTCATCACAGGCAAAATTTGGCTTGGACAAGTGCAGAGAAAAAACTGCTGTGAGCGTTCAAAAGAAAGACTGCTTATTCTAAGCTGCCTCCTAATCCTCTGCATTAGATAGCAGAAAAGTTAAGTATATACCAGTCACTGACTCCAAATTAAGTGGTAAAAAATGCAGATTTTCATGAGGATTCCACAAGTTAGTAATTACAGTTTTATTGAAATTGGAAATGGTGAAATAAACTCAGTCTCCATTGTCCCATACATGTAATTGATAAGTTAATTTGTCCTCAGCACTAACACAGTTTTAATATTTCTCCATCAATGTCATGAAAATTAATAGAATGCAAAATGTATAAAATCATATTTCCTGCAAAATCACTGTTCGTTACCAGTGAAGCATATTTATTTCATTTGCCCTTGGTGTGGGCAGACCATATTTTCTTTTTCTTTTTCTTTTTCTTTTTCTTTTTCTTTTTCTTTTTCTTTTTCTTTTTCTTTTTCTTTTTCTTTTTCTTTTTCTTTTTCTTTTTCTTTTTCTTTTTCTTTTTCTTTTTCTTTAATTTTTCTCTTTTCTCTTTTTTCTTTTCCTTAGTTTTTCTTTTTTCTTTTTTCTTCTTTGTCTTTTTCTTTCCTCAGTGACATTTTTGAGCCTTGGCATTTTGTGACATTTTCTGCTTCTTATTGATAACACTCTGTCTGCAGAATTAAAAGTACACCAGATAGAAAAGTTACATTCAGGCACATCAACAGAGGCTTACTTGAGCTCTTTTTCTAAAAAATATTTACGAGTAGATAACTTTCCTATGAAAAAGCTAAGTTGATTTTTCAGTTTGTTTTTGTCTTAGTTGTGGTTTCTGTCAAGATTCACCACATTTTGCAAAACTTTAGACTCMATGACATTCCTCTGAGATTCAATCAAGAAGTAATAAAGCAGAATAAAAGAAAACAATGATTTGAGGTAGAATATGGTCACACTAGCTGAAGGGAGACTCTCGCTAAATGGGGGAGAAATAATCCTCATGGAATAATTTCTCTCAATCTCTGTTTTTCACACCTCTGGAGGGGTGACCAATATCGCTGCTTTTTGGCAAAAGTATGTACTCTGAATTTCTGCAAAGGGTTACAAAGGTTCCACTCCCTACTGTGCAGACTATGGGGCTCATCCATAGTCTGCCACAGCATTTTTGAGATTTTGGGTATGTGACTTGATTTTAATTGATATATAGCATGAAATGCTTCCTCACTTAACCTTCAGAAAAGTGAGAAAATTAGGTTCTCTTTATGAGAAGGGATGAGTCAGGACTGTTTGCACCTGCCACAGCTAATTTTATTCTAAGAAAATTTTCTCAATAATTTCTCTAATATCAGTGGTAAAAAGATGAGGTATTCATATGTCTGACCTGCAGGGATATTTGCTCCAAGGTCTGAACATTGGAATCCATTTATATCTTCAGGTTAAGTTCAAATTTAAATGCCATAAATAAATAAGTTCTTCATGTAATATTTCCCTTTTTTTCCTAACTGCTTATTGGCATGAAGTCATTACGTCAATAGAAGTTCTAGATGGTATTCCTCTTGTGGAAAAATGTTTTTTCTGCTGTTCGAGACTGTTGGTGGTACCCTCTATTTCTTTCCATTTTCTACAACAAAAGAATTTGCTAAAGTAATTGGTTTTGTTGTTGGTTTCAGCTGTTAAAAGATAATAGAAAAATGTTTAAGAAAAACTTGGGAGCTTTTGTATAAAGGAAAGCCATCATAAGAAAAGAAATGACTTGTCAACATGCACTATAAGATAGAAAATTAACAAATACTGTTAGTTTTCCAGACAAATATTTGGACTGGGCAGGGATGACATGGGGTGGGAAGATGAGGTTGGGTGTGCTGGAGCAACTTGGTGAGGAAGAGACATCCAGCCAAGGTCAACCCACCACATATTTAAACTATTCATGATACCTTACTGAATCCTAATTCAGAAAGACATCTGACAAGAAAAAGCTCAAGACAATAGCATGCCTCTTCTTTTCCCTCCAGGGTGTTTCCCCTAAGTAAGTGAGCATACTGGGAAATAAATAGTAAAGTAGAGAAAGAAGGAGCAAAATGAAAGCCCAGAAACAGGCAGGGCTCACTGACAGAAGAGAAATTTACTTTTACCTTGTTACCAATATGCTGATGCTTCCTTACTGCTGCTTCTTTATAGAAGTCACTTAATGAAGGCATAATGTTTAAAAGTGAGAGGCTGAAGTTTAAGAAACAGTGGGATGGTCATGCTTCTTTATATCTCCATAGATTCACCAAAAACCTCCCATCTAGGCTCCAGGCAACAGTATAAGCTATTAATATGTGAATCAAATGGCTGACACACTTGAGGCAGCCACTGGTGGGGGTTGAGCCTGCCGTATAGAGAAACACCCTATAACTGGCCATCATGGCCCCCTCAGCCTATGCCCAGCTAGGTAAAACTACAAGACTTGAGGGCTAAAAGCTGGATACTGTATTGGTCTAGCTAGTGAAAATCATAGTAGAATTTTGACCTTTGACAACAAAAAATCTCCTTCCTCCACACTTATCTACAGAGCCACTGTGCCTCTGCTTCTCATAGATGAAGACCGGGAACTTGTCAGCATCAGCAAGGCTAAGCACAGCGTTACTAATGCACCTATATAAATAATATCATCCATGAATGGCATATAAGGCATATCATGCACATCATTATTTGCTTTTACAGCACTTTTGTTTTAATGATCATGCTGTGACTTTTGTGAAGTCTAAATATTCACATTTTCTTGTGACTTTAGTGAGCATTCAAGTGTAAATGTTTTCCCCAAAGCATCTGTCTCCTGTCCTTATCATATTTTTTCTCTAGCAAATGCAATATTCTGTCAGCATACGTATCTCCATTTATTTTCATTACCTATTTTTCTTCTAGATCTAATTACTTTACATATAACAAAAATCAGATAAGAACTACAGGTAAGAACCTGTAACATGCTACAGATAAGAACTTCTTAAGCATGAAAACAACTTTACACTTGTCTTAAGTTTCCCAGTATGCAAGTAGGGCTCAAATTCTGTAAAGACAGTAAAATTTGACACCAAAATCCACCAGTCCTCATCAGAAACCAGCACAAAGTAAGAACTGACCTACGACCTGTAAGATAACCTATGTGTCAAATCAAAAAAAGCACAGCTTTGCTTTGGGACAGCTTTCCTCAGAGAGGTTTGGACTATGGATTAATGGGAAGATACAAACTTACACAATGTTTTTAGTCTTTTAATCATCTTAAATTACTAAAAGTAGAACAAGAGCAGCATCAGCCATCAATAAAAATTAGCATGGGAGAAAACAATTTTTTAAAAGCAGTAAAATGAAGATAGACAAATCATCCATCAACATACAAGTTACAAAAAACATGCACTTTATGTCAGAAAAATGATGTGTAATATTTGTTGAAGTCACGCTTTGTTCTCAGTATTCAGCAACAAGATAGGAATAGGGCCAATGTAGAAATACCTCCATCTTTTGAAAAAATTTTAAAAAACCCTGCTTCTGTTCATCAGGAATGAACCAAAAAGAGTTAAGTTTGATTTATAATCCTAAGCAAACCATCTCAGAAAAATCAGAATTGTGTTGTAGAGAAGCAATATCCGTTTTAAAAGGTAATATTTGGTTCTCCCTACCATCTCCCGCTTCTATGTGAACTCTTAGGGAAATGGTACACTGCACCAAAATTCACCTATAATTGACAATTCAAATAAAAATGAAAAATAAAACTGTAAAATAACCAGTGGAAAGAACACTTTTATAAATGTTTCTTAGGTAATAAAGCATGCATAAGCATTTTAACAAAAAGGCAAAAAAATATAATAGCAAATTTTAAAAATCTTTTTGTTAAAACAATCATTAAATCATCAGGTATGTATTTTGGATTTTTTTTTTAATATGTTACTTCTGTTTGCTTAAGGATATGAAGGATCAGATCAGAGTCCACATGAGCTTGGAAATAACACAGTCAGACTTAATGGGAATAATGATATTTTTAAGTTCAGCCTAAGCTCAAAAGAAACAAACCCCTCAGGCACCTATCAGAGACAGGCATGATCGGATTCACACTGTGTTTTGAGCTTTATTTCCTGTGTCCATTTGTCATTAGTGTCCATTTCTGATCTGGTGAAATGTTGTTACATAGCAGCATGCAGCCTTTGCTCTCACTGTCCTTTCTCTCAGGGTTATTCACATTTTTTCCTTCACGGATTTTGATGAAAACCCTTTCATCATTTCTGATAACCTGATTAAATAGGCTCCTTTTGTGCTTTTGTGCCTATTCCTTGGTCCTGCAAAACAGGTCCTGCAAAGGGAAGATGACAGTGGTTCGACTTCTCTGGAAGAGACACCCCTCGTGCAGAATGAGCCCTGTGTGTCCAGCGTTCACTGCAGCTCCTGACTGTCAGCAGCATGCTAGAAAAGCACCCTGGTACCAGCCAACAGATAGTTAAGAAAATGGCCAAACCCCTTATGCTGTTTATTTTGAACTGTGTCTATCACACCCATGGCAATGTGTAATTTTCATCAAGGAAGGCATGCAGGTGAAACAAAACTGAATCTTGGTCGCTGCTCCTTCAAGGGATTTTTTTGACATAACAGTCCTGTAGCTATTAAATGGGATAACAAAGTTTTACCCGGAAGGAATTTACAGCTCGAGAGATTTATAACTTTGATCACAAAAGCTAGTCTGGGTGAGAACAGCAGAACAGGAACATGTCTTTGTTAATTAAAAAACTGTGAGATACCTATTGGAAATAAAAATGTCTGTAGAATGTGGAGTCTTTCCTTCTGTCTTAGAATCAAAAGCAAGTGTGCATAAATATTCTATAAACTAAAAGCATTTTCCCTGTTCTCCAATTTAATAGAAGCATATAATCAAAAAATACATCTTGTATTTAAAATTAAAACCTTGACCAATAGCTCAGTAACATCATATACCATTCAAGTCTGAATTACAGTGACTCTGTAGTCCTAATTCAGTATATTTTATGAATTGTCCATTCAACCATAAAATAAAATGCTGGTGGAAAAACAGTGGTAATTTTGTGTTTTATACCATCCAAAAAATGCCATGAAATTGAGTTAATATGTTTGCATTTTAAAAGTCAGAATTGAATTTACTTTTTGGCAAATTATCTGAATTTGCATGTATTAAATGATGTATTATATAAAGCTCAGACTGAATGCTCACTGATCTGTAAAACAAGACAGATAGGTGCCACCATGAAGATTTTGGAAACCGGGATTTACCAAATGTGTAAAGGAAGCCCATGTGAACAGAAAAATGCAACCAAACAACGTAGTAATGGCGTTTGTGCACAGATATAGATTGTTGTTTGCTGTGTCTACTGGTACTGTTTCCTTAAAAAAAAAAGACATTTTCTTTGATATTGAGGAAGGTAAGATTAGCCAATGAACATAATTTTTAGTATTAATTTAGTATAGAGAACAATTTAATAATTAGTATTTTTCTTGCCTCTTTAATGGATACGTTTTTCTATTCCTTTTTTTTATATACTAATTTCTGCTTTGTTGGGTCTTCTTTCTTCAAAGCAAGTTAAAAAATCTGTGAAAATTTCATTTGACTTTATTTTTCCCACATTATAGAGTCAGTTGATATTTTAATAGATTCAAGTGCTTGTTTTCTAATTCTGGTATGCTACAAAGAATTAGAGCTGACATGGTAAGAGCACCCATGGGTCTTACTATGCCCTACCAGATCTCCCCTGGGGTGCTCACAGCCCTAACCATGGGACTGGGACCCATGCCATGTCCTGGTCTCCCCGGTGAGACTCAGAGGCAGGCAATGTCCTTGCTTCCAGTCCGGCCACTGGCCCTGCTCCTGGCTGACTCTGGACCTGACTTACGCCCTGGCCATGCCTGCCACGCAGGTGTGCCTTATAACATATTCATTATAAAAATGAGCTCAAAATCTTCAGCTGCGTACACGTAAACTCAACTTGCACATCCACTAACAAATACACAACTCTGTCCTAATCTATTTTATGTCGGTCCATAAGGTCCAGAGACTGCTCAGACGCTGCCTACACAGCTATTGCAGGAGTGAACAGCAAGATTCACCAGTAGCTATTTATGTGCCTAATCATTTAGTCTTCAAACAAGCTGATCGATGCATAAACAAATTCAGTGCATGTCTACCTTGTTTTTGATGACCAGCACAACTGTTAAAAGGTATAGAAACCCTTTTGTGCCACAGGTGACATACTAAATTACAAGGGGAAAGGGTTCGGAGCAGAAGCATTTACTATACAAGAGCAGAAGTAGAAATAGTCACTTTTAGTTACAGTTGGATACAGCAAGTTTATGAGATGAGAAATGTTACAGGGGAAGGTCACCCAACCTGTTCTCCCAACCTATATTTTCTTATACCAACTCTTTTTTTTGTCTTCTGTGTACTATTACTGCAGTGTGTTTTAGCTTATGAAGATTAATTGCAGATGAGTTTTAATACCTAAAAAACAAGGAATTCTAAAGCTGAGCAAAAACACTTTATCAGTAAAATGTGATAAATAAATACCCATATATTAAAAAAGTATTATAAATGCTATTGCTTAAAATAAAACTGAGGAATAAAAAACATCATGCTAACTGCAGCAACGGAAAGTTCAGGGAGCGCTAATTTACCATCTTAAATAGCAGAATCGTCTAGTGCTGAGTTCAGTGTACCTACAGGAAACCTGGTTCATTTTGGTAATTAAACTAAGGCAGAAATCTAAAACTGGACAGGGAGGAATGTGGGGAGCTACAGTTGGTGACTGCGGGACTCATTTCCACTCCCATATTTGAACATGTTCCTACACAGAGCATTTCTGGCCAGCATCCACTGGCCTCTGAAAAAACGAATCCCTTGACTCTACCTCTGCCTGCTATTTCTCTTTTCTGCAGGCAGAAAAAGAAAAGGTGTACCATTTTATCTAGGAATACTCTCCCCACCTTGATATACCAGGGTCCCGGAGTGGGTTAGGAAGTGTCATGCTGTGAAACTGGCGCTTGGCTTTAGGAGAAAGAAGGAAACTTTAACTGTAAATCTATTTTCTGGAAGGGAGACAAAGCAGACAGAGAGGCAATTGGTGACAGGAGATGGATTCCTCTGTCTGGCCTGAGATTTTGGAGGATGAGAAAGCTGGACTTCCTGGTATTTTTCTGAATCTGGCTTTGCTCCTACCTGAAGTCTCATGGGTAGAACCCACACACTCAGACTCCTGAAAACCAGCAATCACAGCTTCAATGTGAAAAAAAAGACGTGTTAGATCTTGCCAGTATTTATAGACACTTTGCTCAGCATTCAAGAAGGGAAAGGTCTGGCATGTGCTACCGAAATGCTTTTTCATATTTCTTACTTAAGAAGGAATTTGGCGTTTTCAGACTCTGCATCATGTTAATATCACAGAATCACAGAATCAGAGTTCTTAGTGTTGGAAGACACCTCTGGAGATCATCCCATCCAACCCCCTGTCAAGGCAGAGTCACCTAGAGCGGGTTACACCAGAATGCATCCAGGTGGGTTTGGAATGACCCCAGAGGGGGAGACTCCACAACTTCCCTGAGCAGCCTGTTCCAGTGCTCTGCCATCCTCAAGGTAAAGAAAGTCTACCGCATGTTGAGGTGGAACTTCTTGTGTTTTAGTTTATGGCCATCGTTCCTCGTCCTGTCTCTGGGCACCACTGTAAAGAGTCTGGTACCATCCTCTTGAGATTCACTTTTAAAGTATTTTTATGTAATAATGAGATCCTCTCTGTCTTCTCTTGTCTAGACTAAACAGGCCCAGCTCTCACAGTCTCTCCTTATTGGGGAGACGCTCCAGACCCCGAATCATCTTTGTTGCCCTCTCCTCAAGGAGCCTAGGACTGGACTGAGAACTCCAGATGTGGCCTCACCAGGGCTGAGTAGAGGGGAAGGATCACCTCCCTTGACCTGCTGGCTCCACTCCTCCCAATGCCCCCTAAGATACCACTGGCCCTCCTGGCCACAAAGGCATTGCCAGCTCATGGTCAACTTGTAGTACACCAAGACTCCCAGGTCCTTCTCTGCAGAGCTGCCCTCCAGCAGGTCAGCCCCAAGCTGTGGTGGTACTTGGGGTTATTCTTCCCCAGGTGCAAGATCCTACATTTGTCCTTGTGGCACTCATTAAATTTCTCTCCTCAACTCTCCAGCTTATCAAGGTCCTACTGAATGGCAGCACAGCCTTCAGGTGCATTAGCCACTCCTGCCAGTTTTGTGTCATCAGCAAACTTGCTGAGGGTACATTACGTGGATTATGCTGAGACTGCATTATGTGGATTTCTGTGGGCCAGCTCAAAAGTCCAGACTGACTGAGATATTTGCCCCATTTGGGTATCCCCAGCACAGCTGTACAACCACAGCCTAGCTTTCACTGAGACACAACAGATAGAAAGCAACATACCCATGAGGTGATGCTGTTATAGATGCAAGTAAAGGAAATGATTTATCAGCTTCTCAGGTGGTATGAATTGATACAGCTTCAGCATTCACACTCCCTGTGGATCTAGCCCCTCAAAATCAGTGTAGGTGCTGAAAGTGGTAATGTGGCACTTGGAGCACCCTGTTCATCTGCACAGCAGCAAGAGAAATGAGCCATGGAGATGACCCTATACCTCTCAGCAATGCATCGCTGATCACCGTGAGGGTTCTCTGCTTCATTACAGTGGGCAATTAGAAACACGTCATGACACGAAAAACTGCAACAAAATCAAAGACCAAACGAACAAAAAACCCCACCAAACACACAAACGACACAAAGAAACAACAAGAACAACAACCTCCGAAAA
Organism: Parotia lawesii; assembly: GCA_003713295.1. Lineage (NCBI taxonomy): Eukaryota > Metazoa > Chordata > Aves > Passeriformes > Paradisaeidae > Parotia > Parotia lawesii. The sequence continues at coordinate 543,918 of RAHM01000097.1, forward strand.
TCACACAATTATAGTAAATTGGCTTGATGTTCTATGACAGGGACATCTGACTGTCAGGAATAGAACTGAAAGCACATCTTTCTGTGTGGAACAGAAATCATCTATTACAACTTTCAGTCTTTTGCGTCTCACTATAGAATTAAACCAACGATTTAGCGATGAAAAGAGTTACATGTCCTCAGCAATTCCCTGAGCTGGAGCAGAAGGAATGAGTACTAATCCCTCAAGCTCCAAAAGTTATTCTACTGAAATATGCCAGAGTATCCAGATTTTTCCAGCAAACAAAATTGTTACCTACTGGAAAGCAAACAAACAAAAAAGAAACCCCACTGTGAGAATGAAAGCAAAACTCAGTAAACATATTCTATTTTCTTAAAAGTTACATGTTACACTTGAATAGATTAAAGTAAAATATAGGTTTTATTTCTAGGAATCTAAAATATTTTAGCAGTTAAAATTTTCATTCAGTTCTTTTATGTCTGTATTTTTGTAGAAATATATTTAGTTCAAGATTATGTGTGTGTTATTGCATAAAGTTGTAATTTTAATCCAAAACAAGCCTATATAGCAGCAGCCCTTTTGTTAAATTGTATGCACCATAGAAACTCTTGCTGTCAGTATTTTAATTTCAGTTAGACTGAATGAAACTAAGAAAATCCCAAACATGTCATTCTAAGCAGATGGTTGTCATGGACTGCATACGACAACTAAGACTCACTATGCAAGTTTATGCAACTTGATACCCTATAAGCAATTCCTGCAAATAAGTGCTGATTGAAATAAGCCTTGGGTAACACTTCAGCAAAATAATTCATTTTTATTATTTCCCTGGTTCTTGAGATGTTTTTAAACATTTCAGATAAGTGACAAATAGCCTGCCAAAAACTGTGTTTCCATCTTTTCACCAAGACTGAAAAACAAGCAGCCCCCCTCAACAGCAGGACTCCTGCAAGCATTCCTTCAGGCCTGACAACAGAAATTATAGGGTTGAAAATAAAATTATAAAGGAATGCAAGAAGCACTAAATGGCTTTCTGAAATTTAACATAAGGCATGGTCACTTTGCTTCACCTTTTACTTTTTGAATAGTGGGAATAATTGCAGAAACATCTCTATTAAGGGAACAGAGGTCACATACATAGCCACACATAGAGACAGTCTCTGTCTTCCAAATAGATGCATAAACTTTCAGGGGATTTAAGTAATTGTTTCACTCATAAGGAGGCAAGTGAATTTAGGTGAAAAGCCATGGAGTATTCACACACTGTTTATTCACACTTTGTCCAAATACTTAAACAACTATATAAAACATTGTTTTGAATATAAAATATTCTGTCATTTTCTCAACTGCTACCATCTCCATGTTTTACCTCTCAGCTCCTCAAATGAATCATTTGCTCTCACTTTTCTTTAAGCTGCTGGTGAAAAATCACAGGACCTCTTACAGTTTATAACTAGCATATACCCCCGTGCACTGGGCACAGAACTACATAATAAAAAGGCATGCATCACACAGTGGATCAGGGAGCTATTATGACTGTCAACAAGTGCTAAGCAAAAACTGAGTCATCCACTCATTAGTCCAATTAGTAGTAGCCACTATGTGATATCCATGTAAGAATAATACTGCATATTTTGATTCTGATAAAATTATCTCTTCCTGATGTAAGGAAATAAAACACTTTGTGTAGGTTTGCACTGAGAGACTAATTGGATTTTTTTAATGACTTAGATAGAATTATATGATGGGGATTTTTAAACTTTTTGCTTTGTAGATATCACTGTAAAAAATATTTGTCTTGGAAGGATCTCATGTAAAATTGCTCTCCTTACATTTTTCATATTTTTGTCCAACATCTTAATTGGCATCTGATTCAACTGGTTCATTCACACTTCTTGACTTTTCTCAACTTTTTTTTTTTTTTGCAGGAGGGGGTTTTGGAGGGCTGATATTTGGCAATTTCTTCCCCTAAAGAATAAAGTCTACTAAAACACGACATAGTTATGGCTACATTGATATGCAGGACAAGTTTTCCAGGTGTCATCAAACTTTCCAAGCCATACCTTTCTCATACTGACTGTGTCTCCCTCCCAGGGAGGTTTTCCAATGCACAGACCTGCCCCAGCTGCCCGCCAGTTGTCCTGCCCCCAGCTGAGGGTGGTGAGACAGTTTCCACAATCCCCAGGAGCCCGCAGGATCCACAGTGCCCTGAGAGCCTTAAAGCAGATCTTGCAAAAGAACTCTGGGGCAAAGGCATGTGTTGAGAACTTTGCTGTTTTGATAACCTTGCTCATGAGATGTCTACTGAGTAGCCAACCCAAGTTAGCCTTACCGTTTATTCTGGGAAGAAGCCTCTCTTCTTTTCCTTCACAAAACTCTATGTTTTCTAGTCTGGCTGGTGCCTGGATTGACCCATGGCTCAACATTCAGGCAAGATCTCTGCGTTCCTCACATGCAGTTGACCTCCATTTTCTCTTTATTTCCACTGAATTCTTCTTATTCACCTCTGAGCTCAGCCAGTCGCTCCCTGTTTCTCTGTGCTTGCTTGCTCTCTGAAGGAGATGACTGCTCTTCAAGTTGTCCTTGAAGTTTACCAGCTCTCCTATTTACCCTTACTCTCCAGCACTGTCTCCTGTGGGATCTTGACAAAAGAGTCCCAGAACAGTCTGAAATCTGCTGATGTCCAAAGCCGTTATTCTGTGGAGCTGGCGAATGGTCTACAGCCCAGGTCCTGTGAGGAGTGGCTGAGAGATCTGGGATTGTTTAGCCTGGAGAAAAGGAGGCTGAGAGGGGATCTTTATCACACTCAAGAACTACCTGAAAGGATGTTGTAGCCGGGTGGGAGGTGATCTCAGGTTGCACTAGGGGAGGTTTCGATTGGATATTAGGAAAAAAATTATTCACTGAAAGGATGGTCAAGCATTGGAACAGGCTGTTGAGGGAAGAGTTTGAGTCACTTGAAGGTATTTAAAAGGCTTGTGGATGTGGTGCTTAGAAAGAGTAAGGTGGGACCCAGCAGTGCTGGCAGTGTTAGACTTGCAGTTGGACTCAAAGATCTTGAAGAGGTTTTCCCAGCTAAACAACTCTGTAATTCTCTTTTCTAGGCTTTTGTTGAGGTCTTAGCTGCACAGTTTCATGGTGACTGCCCTTGTCATACTATACTGCCCTTGACCACCATGTACCCAACCTGTTCTTTGTTGTCTGTGACAGAAAAGGCCAGAAGTGTATCTCTCCTGGTCTCTGTTGTGAATGAAATGGAGATTTCCCAGATCACACAAACACACAAATCTATTGCCTGCCAAGAAGATATCTGTAACAAATAGTTTTTCTTTTTGAGAGAGGAAATCAGATTTGTTGTCTTATTCAAAATTATGTTTCTGAAAATTAAAAAAAAAATTGGATCAGGTTAAATAAAACAAACAATTAAAATGAAAAAAGTAAAAGAGGGATGCTTCAGAATGAAGCATAAGTATTGTAAATATTCTGATCTGATACTGATATCATAGTTCCATAGGCTTATTAGTACTACATCTCTCATTCCTTGTGAGAACTAAGATCACATAGCCTGCCATCCATCCTGCCTCATGTACAGTTCTTAAGTCTGGTAGTTTAATAAGGATATATGGCAGCTTGAGCTATCTATGAGCTTTTTCTACATTGCTCACACCTTTGGTTCTGTACATACAGCTAACTGGAAGTTGTTGAGACTGATTGATAGTAGTCTGCTAAACAAACTCTTGCTTTGAATTTCTTGACAGTTCAATTTAAAATTTCCCATGGGAATGAATGTATCAATCTTTACTCAGGTCTCATTCAAACCTGCAAGAGCAAGGGGTGGTGCAATTTTCAGTGTCATTGCCCCAGTCAGATCCATTCATCCTGAGTGCCTCTAAGCAAGGCCTGTGCTAAAATTAAAAACATACTTTTATACATGCGATACCAGCTTAAAGTCTTCTTAGTGACTCCAGTTGTTAGATTAATTGTTCAAATGAAACATTTCTGCTGAATGCATCACACTGTTTCTATCAAGTATGTGGAATTCAGTTACTCTCATGCATTAGGAATACATTTATTGAATAATAAATAAACACATATAAGTAGTAATCAAGAGAAAAAAAAAAGAACTGTTCTAATGATAGAAAGACTTTCTATTATTTATCCATGTAATTCAAATAATTTCTACAAAGCTAGTTGTTCAAACCCAGAATTCCACGTCTTCATCTAGCAGCAGAAAGTGATGTGGTTTGGCAATAAAGCAAGTGTTGCCTGTATACTAAAAGGTGGGTTGTTTGTGATTGTACTTTCAAATAAAGTTTAGTTGAGTTTTTGATACTAATACTAAACTGGAAATTCCTGGGAGAGATCTAGGCAGTGTGACACTCAGATTCAGTACAGCATTGTAAATTACATCCTGAGAATCTCAAAAGGCAGATAATGGAAGGCAAATAATTGATCAAATGCTCCACCTCAGATTACTCTATACTTGACTCCTTCAGCTTGCCTTAGATACTTCAGCTGTTTTCTGAACCAACTCAAAATTTTCTCTAAAAACAGTCCCTTGATCATTAAATTTTCAGCCTGGTTATGTATTTATATCACATAAATGTCTCATCCAAGGCCAGTTTTGCACTAGGCTTTGAACAGAGAGAGTTGCCACTGCAGTTTTAGACCCCAGCATGCAATGCTCTTTAGAGAAAAGAATTATACATGTTTTAGGTCAGCAGACCTTTTGCCACATGTACATAATAGGTACAAAGTATCTAATCCACTTGATAATCCAAAAAAGTAGTTAAATTCAGTAGCTGAAATAGAAATACATCTGAAACTACTTCCTACTGTTCAAGACCATACTTTGCTATGAGAGTTCAGGGTCATCTCCCTAGTAAAATGCAGGGGAAAAAACATCTAAAAAAGTCTGTACAGTGTAGCAAGTTTCTAAGTAGAAATGGGAAAGAGAAAGGGAATTGCACTGATGACATGGGCTGCAGCACTCTGTGTGTAATACAGTCTTCACAGCAGGACACAGTTTGCATCGACTGCTACAATGTTTTTACTCCCATTTCCACCAGCGTTGTTCATGGTACACGATATGGTATAGCTCCTGCCAACAGTTTTAATTGAACTTACACTGACTGTAGCAATAAAATGTTGCTGCTGCATTGGCTGTGCATTCCTGTGATGTCAGCCCTGGGACACAAGAGGAGCTAGATAATGGGGCGCAGCACCTTGATGCCTGTTGCAGAGTCTACTGAGATGAAGAGGATTTTTTCCAGTGGTCTCCATGGGGCTTGAAAGGGTAATTACATTTCTGGAAGGAAGCTTTCCCTCCTCTAAAATTACTGGGCTATGACTTCTCCTTTGAACATGTTAGGCACAAAGCAGTAAACTATGTAGCAGGTATTTTGGCAGAAGTGAAACTGGTGGAATGAGTCCTGTGACTGATGTGCCATGTTGGATGGCTACAGGCTCTCTCCTCAGGAGGGATAGGCAGGGCACAAGAGGTGTGGCTGGTGGCACTATATGTCATGAAAGTGCTGGAATGTGTGGAGCTTTCAGTTGGCAATGGCATAGCTGAGACCCTCTGGGACCAACAAATAATGCAGACGTCATCATGAGAATCTTCTATAAACCACCTAGCCAGGACAATGTCACTGATGATTTTTTTCTTGGAGGAACTAAGGGATACCTTCAAACCAACTTCCCTTGCCCTTATAGAAGTCTTCAACTGACCAGTTGAAGATAACTGATGACACCACACAGCTGGCACAAACAGGCTCAGAAGATTCCCAAAACACCTGGATGACAACTTCATGGTACAAATACTAAGGGAGCTGCCTAGGTAAGATTTCCTCCTTGATCTGTAACTTGTTAACAGAGAGGGTCTCATGAGTGAAGTCGTGATTGGTGGCTGTCTTGGCCATAGCGACAGCAAAGCAATCAAGTCTAAAATCTGACAGGAAAAAGCACCAACAAGCCTTCCACTTTGTACGTGAGGAGAGTAGACCAGGCTGCTCACAGACTAGTTACTGACGCCTCTGGGAAAATGCTTGTGAAGATGCTGGGGTCCATCAGTGTTGGTCACTTTTTAAGCACCACCTTCTAATGGCACATAAGCAGGCAATCCCAGAATTTTGGAGGTCAAGCAGGTGAGGCAAAAGGCCAGACTGGTTGAGCAGGCATCTTCTTTTGGAGCTAAGGCAAAAAAAAGGACGTTGTATCCCCAGTGAAAGCAAGGTCAGGTGACATGGGAAGAATACAGAGAGCTGCTCACCACTGTTGGGAGATAGCTCTTACAGTCAAAGCTCAACTGGAGATGAAGCTGTCAGTACTAGAGGAACAGGGGAGAGAGGGACAGCTCTTTTAAACACGTAAATAGCAAGAAGCAGTCAAGAAATAACACTGGATTATAACTTGAGGAGGATGGTCACCTCGAAAAACAGGGATGTGGACAAGGCAGAGGCATTTGATGCTTTCTTTGCCTCTGCCTTCAGCATCAATGATGGACTAAGAGCGTCCCAGTGCCCTGAGGTGGAGGATCGTGGCTGTGAGAATGATCAACTCCCAGTCAACCCTGAAACTGAGAGGGATCTGCTGCTCTAGCTGGATCCCTGTAAGTCTATGGGGCCTCATGGGATTAATCCAAGAATACTCAAAGAGGTGGCTGATGTCAGTATGAGGCCTCTCTCAAGACTTTTAACAGTCTTGGGTATCTGGAGGGGTCTCAGTTGACTTTAAAGTGGCTAGCATTGTCCCAGTTTTCAAGAACAGCAAGAAACTTGACCTTGAAAACTACAGGCGTATCCGTCTCACTTCAGTGCCTGTTAAAATTAGAGAGAAGATTATTCTGGGAGGTGTTGAAAAACACCTAAAGGAAAGCACAGCCACTGGTCACAGCCAGCACAGCTTCATGAGGAGAAAGTCTTGCTCAAAGTCAAGCTCCACTTCCTTTCAGTAAAACCCACCTAGACGACAAAGGAAGTACATTTCCTTTTGGATTTCAGTAAAGTTTTTGATACTGTGTCTCCCAGGATTCTTCTGGACAAAGTGTCCTGCACAAGGCTGGATAAACACATCATGTGATGGGTGAGCAATTGGCTCATGGGTCGAGCACAAAGGGTAACAGTGAATGAGGTGACATCTGGTTGGCAACTGGTATCTAGTTATTCTGTAGGGCTCAATTTCAGGCCCTGTGCTCTTTAACATCTTTATAAATTATTTGGACACAGGACTGAAAGGTATTCTAAGTTTGTTGATGATACATGCTGGTGAGCAGGTGTTGAGTCCATTGAAGTCCATTAAGGTCCCTGCAGAGAGACCTTAACAAATTAGGGGACTGGGCAATTAGTAACAATATGAAGTTCAGCAAGAGAAAGTACCAGATTCTGCACCTGGGATGGGCCAACCCTGGATGTACAGACAGACTGGGGAAAAAGAGGCTGGAGAACACCACCACAGGAAGGAATCTGCGGGTCCTGTTTGATGGAAGATTGAATATGAGCCAGCAGTGTCCCTGGCAGCCAGGAGGGCCACCCGTGTCCTGGGGGGCATCAGGCACAGCATCACCAGCCGGGCAAGGGAGGGGATTGTCCCGCTCTGCTCTGCACTGGGGCGGCCTCACCTCGAGTGCTGGGGGCAGGTCTGGGTGCCACAATAAAAGAAAGATACAAAGCTGTTAGAGACCATCCAAAGGAGGGCAGTGAAAATGATAAAGAGCCTTAGGGTGAAGCTGTATGAGGAGCAGCTGAGGTCACTTGGTCTGTTCAGCATGGAGAAGAGGAGACTGAGGGAAGGTGTCAAAGCATTCTACAGCTTTTGTGTGAGGAGAAGAAGAGGGGCAGGCACAAACCCTTTCTCTGTGGTTACTGGTGACAGGACCAAAGAGAACAGCATGAAGCTATGTCAGGGAAGTTTTAGCCTAGGTATTAGAAAAAGGTTTTACACCTAGAGGGTGGTTGGGCCCTGGAACAGGCTTCCTAGGGAAGTAATCACAGCACTGAGCCCGACAGAGTGCAAGAAAATTTTGGGCAATGCTCTCAAGCACATGGTGTGTTTCCTGGGGTTGTCTTGTGTAGAGCCAGGAGCTGGACTTTGATAACCCTTGTGGGTGCCTTTCAACTCAGGGTACTCTATGATTCTATGAATTTTTGTTCAGGCACTTTAGGCTAGTTCTGTACATGATTCCACCAAGCTTTCATTTGCAAGAGCAGAATACAACTTTGTAGATTATATTTTCACCTCTGTACTGCTAAGAGTGATACTTCAGTCTCATTATCTTCCATTAGATGATCAACTCTGGCAGCAATAGATACTTACTTAGACAGCTACAGCAAAGTTACCCGAGTAAAGGTGGGGGGTTTTGGCTTTGTTCAACAAACACAAAAAAATACACAGTCTAGTTCTGAGATAATGGTCAGAAAAAGTAGTTGGTTTCTTCCAGAGTACCTCTGAGAACCAATCTGTTCGAAGTCTCAGAACTCTTTTATTATTTTTATTATAATTTGATTGTTTCTTTCAATGTTATAATTCAGCTGATGGGCACTTTTGTTCAGTTATTTAGGCCTCTCTCACTCTCTTTTCCCTCTATCCCATTTCTTCTGCATTTTCCTGTAACTTTGATAAACTTATATTTGATTTGAAACAATTTAAAAATTGAGGTCTCCACAAACATGGGTCTAAGTAAATAAACTAGTTTTATACTGGTACTACGAAAATAATTTTTATGTCCTGGACTAAATCCATGTATCATCTCAAATGACAAATATGATTACCGAATGGCAAATACAGTGACAGGTGCTTAGGAAAGGATTACTTTACACTCTCTCCTATTTCATTTATAACACTGCACAACCAATGGAATTAGCACTGTGTAGATATTCTTAATAAAATCAGGATGCAGTTCTGTTCCCATTTATATTACTCCATTTCCCTCCACGATTTTGGAAATATCACTGATATATGCTGACCAGAGATTTTTTCTCCATGTTTAAAGTCATTCACAACACCCAAACTTCATAAAATAAGACCATATGAAGTGTCTGCCAAGATGCTTAAAAAGAAATCATAGAAAAATAACATGAGTATCTGCATGAGAGGGAGAGATGATCTTGCAGAAGACTCTTGAATATTTTATTATAAAAATAAGAAACAAAACTAACAAAAAAAACCCTTGAAAATGAAACTCACAACACGTATTTTTACGTTAAGAAAATACTTTTTTATTAAGTTCTCCAACTGAAAACCCTTCTCAATTTAAGAAAAAAGTTAAAAAATAAAAAATCACTATTTTTTAGTTGTAATATTTTTGCAAGAGATTGAGAAAAACCCTAGAGCTGTCGTCAGCTGATATTTAAGATTGCATCTGAAACACAAGTAATTTAGGATTATAAGCACCTTCTCTGCTTTCTACAGTTTGCTTTGCACCAATCCTATGTGAGTTAATTAAACATCTTTCTGCATGAGAGTATTTGTGCTTTCTGGTTTATTCTCTTTGTCTTCACCTCCTTTTCCAAAACATAGAAACTTTGCATTTTATGCCCCATGATGAATTCATCACACACTACTGTTTGTTTCACCAGCTTTACATGTTTCAACAACTGTAACAAACATAGTTCTGGGAAAAGGATGATAAAAAATGAGACAGGACATTGTGAAGGGTTAGTGTATCTTACTCATCCTCATTAATGAACTGACAAAAAAAGTTTTGGAAGGCGTTAAAAGGAAATGGTGTGCTGTGCTGAAAACTCCACATCTTTGGCTAATACAATAAGAACTCCCCCTTCAACATTTTTGTTCTTTTTTCTTTAGTTGAGAGGTGCTCCATACAGCTCAACAGAGCAAAGTGGCCCATCTGTAATATTAAAGTGGTGCAAGACTTCAGTTAGTACTCATCTTCTGAAAAGAGTGTTCCAACAAATTTCTTCTTCCATGGAATTGCCAGTGAAGTGGTGTTAGATGGAGTATACTGGTTTGTAATTGAGATCCTCAATAAATAGAATTTTGTTCTCCTGAAAGTATTAAAGGAGTTAGTCAAGAAAGACAAAGCATGAGAAAAGTGACAGAGTGACAGACTCTGGTTTAGAAAGTTAGTTAAACACATGAACACGTCTTTGCATGCCTTTGCACACAGATGGAAAAGTATGTGGATCGTGCATGAATCATAGAATCATTGAATGATTTGTTTTGGAAGGGATCCCTAAGTGTCATCTAATCTAACGTCCCTACCAGGGAGAGAAAGAAGGGGGACGTAATCTTCAAGTACGTAAGGTTGCTCAAAACCTGTCCAACCTGACCTTGAATGTTTTCAGGGATGGCATTCGTGGCCTCTCTGGAAAACCTATTCCAGTGTCTCACCACCCCCATCACAAAAAGCTTCTTTCTTATTTCTAGTCTAATTCTACCCTCTTTTGATTTAAAACTGTTACCCTTTGTCCTGTTTCAACAGTCTCCCAAAAAAGTTTATTCTTGTCTTTCTTAGAAGGCCCCTCTATGTACTGTAAAATCACAATAAGGTCTCCCCAGAGCCATCACTTCTCAAGTCTGCACAGCCCCAATTCTCTCCACCTTTCCTCACAGGAGAGGTGCCCCATTTCTCTGACAATTTTTGTTGCTCTCCTCTGGACCTGCTCCAACACATCCACATCTTTCCTGTGCTGGGACCCCAGAGCTGGATGCAGTGTTCCAGGTGGGGTCTCACCCGAGCGGAGCAGAGGGGCAGAATCCCCTCCCTCCCCTGCTGTCCACCCTGCTTTGGATGCAGCCCAGGACACGTCTGGCTCTCTGGGCTGTGAGTGCACATGGTCAGGTCATGTCCAGCCTCTCATTCACCAGCATCCCCAAATCCTTCTGGGCAGGGCCTCTCTCAATCTGTTCATCACCCAGCTTGTGTTGATGATGGGGTTTGCCCCTACCCACGTGCAGCACCTTGTACTTGGCTATGTTGAAACTCGAGATTCCCATGGGCCCACTTCTCCAGCATGTCCAGGTCCCTCTTAATGGCATCTCACCCTTTAAGTGTGTCAACTGCACACCAGACCTTGGTGCCATCTGCAAATTTGTTGAGGATGCACTTAATCCCTTTATCTGTGTCTTTGATGAAGACATTAAAGAGCACTGGCCCAGTCTGGGCCCCTGAAGGACACCACTCATCACTAAATTTCATGCAGACATTGACCACCCTCTGAATACAACCACTGAAACAACTCCTTATCCACCTAGAAGTTCACCCATCAAATCCTTCTCTCTCCAATGTAGAGATAAGGATGTTGTGGGGAACCACGTCAAAAGTTTTACGTAAGTCCAGATGTATGACAACTGTAGTCCTTCCCTTATCCACTGATGCTGTCATTCCAACATAGAAGGCCACTAGGTTGGCCAGACAGGATTTTCCCTTGGTGAAGCCATGCTGGTTGTGTCAAATCACCTCCCTGTCCTCCCTGTGCTTTAGCTCAGCTTCTAGGAGGATCTGTTCCATGATCTTCCCAGATACAGAGGGAAAGCTGACAGGTGGATAGTTCCCAGGGTCCTCCTTTCTACCATTTTTAAATATGGGTCCAATGTCTCAATTTTTCTAGTCACTGGGAACTTCACCTGACTGACATAACTTTCCAAATATCATGGAGAGGAGCCTGACAACTGCATTAGCCAATTCCCTCAGGACTGAGGGATGCATCTCATCAGGTCCCATAGATTGTTCAGTTCTTCAGGAGGTATCAAAACATACCTTTTCTTACAGTGCAGGAGATTTTGCTCCCCCAGGCCCTGTCTTGTAGACAAGAGGGGTGTGGGAAGAGAGACTGACAGTGAAGATTGAAGCAAAAGAACTTTTGAGTATCTCAGCCCTCTTCTTGTCTGCAGTTACCAGCTTTGCTATTGGGTGGTCACATTTTCTTTGCCTTTCTTTTCTGGCTGACATACCTGACATACCCTTGCTTGTTATTCTTTGTATTCCTTGCCAAGTTCAGATCCAGCAGTGCCTTGGCCTTGCTGACCTCATTCCCACACAATTGGATGGCCTTCCTATACTTTTTTCCAAATACCTGTCCCTTCTTCCACTGATGATTTTCTTCTTGCCCTTTAGCTTAAAGGGCAGTTATCCACTCAGCTATGTAGTTTCTTGCCTTCCCGGACCAATTTCTTGCACCTTGGGATCACAATCTTGTATGCTTTATAGAAAGCATCCTTACAGATACCCCAGCTCTGTTCTGCTCTCTTGTCCCTGAGGCCAATTTCCCAGTCTTACTGACTAATTCCTTGAAGAGCTGAAAGTTTGCTTTCCCAAAAGTTAGGGTCCTGACTTTACTCTTCACTGGACCTACGTCACTCAGGAATGCAAATTCTATCAGCACATGATTATTACAACCCAGGCTGCCTCCAGTCTTGACGTCACCGATTAGCTCACTTGCAGAAGTGCCCATCAGGTCCAGTGTGTCATCCCCTTTGGTAGGGCTCTTACCCGGCTTAAAAAGTTATTCTCAATGCATTCCAGGAGTCTCTTGGATTGACTACAGCCTGCTGTGTTACTTTTCTAACATATGTGGGGGTGCTTTGTAGCTGGAGCCAGAAGACTTGGTCAATAGGCTCCCCTTGATCGGGGGCCTGTAGGGACACCACCCACAACACTCCCTTTGTTCCCCTGGTGTCTAATTCTTACCCATAACCATTTGACCTGCTCAGGACTGTTCTTCAGAGACACTCTTCAAAATCTCTCCAACTCTTGACGTAGAGAATAACTCCTCTACCCTTTCTTCCTTTCGTGGCCCTCTGGAACAACCTTTAGCCATCAATATCTCCTTTCTAATTATGGGAATCCTGCCACTTAGTTTTGATAATGGCAACTAGGTCATACCTGTTCAGCAGAACGGTGGTTTCCACTTCCTCCTGTTTGTTGCCTGTGTTGCATGCAATGAATGAAAGAAGTTAAATGCTTCTCTTAAGGCCTTCTTCAACCTCCTCTGCCATCTAGTTTGTTTTTTAGACTCATTCACGGTGTAAGCAGGGAATGAATCTGTGTAATGTCAAATGATACAAGGCAGAACTTCTCATGCTCAGTAGTCCTCAGCGTGCTGGGATGATTGAATAAAGTGTTTAAACAGAATTAATGGAAGTTCTAGAGTGCTTGCGAGTGCAAGAGCCTGTAGTGTTTAGTCAAGTATAGTTCAGAAATGTATCCACTACATTCTGCTCTGCACAACTGTGTACTCTTCACCTAATGCAATCCTTCTGTTCTCATCCTGTACCTGTGCTCATCTTGTGCAGACACACAATAAACTCAAGTAGCAAAATTACAGAGAAATAAATGGTGAAACATAAACTGCAGAAGGAAAAAAGTGCTAGGAGATTCAGAGCAAATCCTCTTTATTTTTGTGCCTTTGTTTTGGTTTTAAATATTTTATACCTGGTAAAAGCAATAATCTAAATGTGAAGGATCTCTCTATCTGTCTTATGTAATATTTCCAAAGAGTAATTGTAGTTGTCTGATTGTTTGGTATATGGCGTAGTTTCCTTGACTGCCTTGAGCTGTTTTAATAGATGGATAATCTTGTGAACCCCAGGTCCAATGGGTATTAACATTTTTATTTTTATTGATTCTCTCCTATTTTACTGAAGGCATCAAGTTCATAACAAGGATGATGAAAGTATTGCCCAATCATAAGGTACCATTAAAAAACCCACCACTTCTCTTCGTAGTATCTGGAATAAATATGATCTCCATAAACCCTGAATCTATTGAAAAAAGCTAGGGAACTGAGCACCTTGCAGAACAGGATTTCAGTATGTGCAGCGGTTCAGAAATGGCCTTTAAAATTCTGCTGTTGTCTTTGCTGCAAGGCATCTAACATATAAGAAGAATGTCCCAATTCTGGATCTCAGGCATACTTTATACAGATAAAGTGCAACTACATTTTTCTGCCCTATTTCCTCTCAAATTCTATCATAAATCATAAATAGCAATAAACTGATGCTCATTAGTCCCTGTTTCCTCTGAAGCTAAAAGTGTTCACCACAGCTGTGAGGAGCTGTGTGCAGAAGGTACAGAAAAATGTAAGGAATGGAATAAGCAGTACCAAAGAATTTGTGATTGTCCTGGTTCTGGCAGTAGCCAGGAGTGCTATGGCCAGGACCCAGAGTTTGTTCTGTACCACCTCATGCCATTTCTGGGTTCGGGGAAAGGGAGTCCCTTCCAGGTCAGGTAGCCTGGAAGGGTCGGGTGTTGTCAGGGATTCTGCATGGTGTAGTAGTGAGCACTCACATGTGAATCGTTCACCTCTAATAAACTTTTGTTCTTAATATTCTTACTGTTACTGTTCATTTTCTTATCTCTCTGCTGTTTCCAATAAATTATTCTTATTACAGCCCATGACACCTTTTGTCCCTCCAGTCATCCTCTCCAGCTTGCCACCAGAGGGGAGGAGACAAGGAACGAGCGAGCAGTTCATGGTTTGGGATGTTTCAGTGGGAACACTGAATGGGGAGTACCACTCGTAAGCCATGACGGTGAACAACCTGTGTAGAATACCGAGTAGCAAAATGGACCATTTTCTCATGTGCACTGCACAGTCCACCAACTGACTTACCCAAGCTGTCAATATTACTACAATATTTATTGTGCAATTCAGTTCAAAAGCATGTAATTTAAAAATCTACAAGTACACCAGCTGCTAGGAAATGAGACCATCAGAGCTGAAACTAACTTTCTGAACTGAGCAGAGTGCATAGAGCATAAGACTTAAAGAAAGTTTCCCACATGAGTGCAGAAAATTAATGTTATACTTCCTGGATATTTTTTTTCAATCATTTAAAGCACCCGTGTGGCTGAAGAAGAGCATAATTTACATAGGCTTTTAAAATGGCAGGCCATGAAATTTTTCTCTGGAGCATGTCTGATATAAGCACTGTGCAAAGCCTTTCCTTTTTTCTGAAGTTCTCAAAATCTTCAGAATAAAAGGCACTGCCATATGTGTCCGCGTATTTGTTGAAAGAACCTCATAAGGACCATCATAATGCCATAACTAGGTAAAAATAGCTTAGATATAGTAAAATAAAGAGATTGATCCTTTGGTTCCTCTTAGATCAGAAGTTCTAAATTGTGCTCTTAATAACTAAAAAGTGAAGTGAATAATGGTCTGGATTTGGTGACCTACAGTAGATTCAGATGAATAAAGATTATCTAAAGTTCTAATGTTTTTTTAGACCTTTTTAAGGCTCTTGCAATTTTTTGCTTTATCACAGCTGAGATGAAAATCCAAAGAAGATAAAATATTCCCAGTGGCATTTTGTTATTTTCCCTAACCTTCTCGATATATCATTTGAATACAAAGTAGAGAACACCAAAGAGTTTGCAGAAAGCAAAAAGACTTTTCTGAGGAATAGGCCTTAGTAGTAGAACACTTAGTCTAAGTAGTTTCTGGAGCTGAAAAAAAGGAAGGAAAAGCAACTGCAGTACCTCATATTCCCTCATTTTCCTCTTTCCATCCCACATAGCAGTGAAGATTTGTCAAGTCATTTATCTTCACGGAGAGAGATATCATTCCTGCGTCATCCATGCTCGTGATGTCTTTCTCATGTGCATATTTATGCTTTCTTTCAAGATTCCAGTCATGGTGTTTCATATTTCTCTTTTTTGATCTGCATTAACTGAATTGCAGCATCCTCCAAAATGCTCACAAAGTTTAAAAAAATAGAGATGCTCTAGCAAAATGTTGGCATTTGTTATCTTTCCTCTGTGGGCTATTTGTCCTACTGCCTTCTGTACCACCTGTAGTTCTAACTTATCAACTGGAAAGGCAAATGGCGTTGGGAAGTATCAGCAATGTCAGGGTTTATATCAATATGCGTGTATGCAAATTTCATATGCCCATTATATGTGCATAACTATCACCAAGTTCATGAGTTCTGTGTTTTCAGCTTTGACACTTTCTTCTGCAGCCTTGAGTCTTTTTAGATAACTTCCTTGCACATGCTTTAAGGCTACAAAGCAAGAGAAGTTTTGCACTTAGACACCATTCAGAACACAACACTGATTCTGACACTGGTATTTCAATGCTACTGGCATGACCAGTGTGTACTAACACCAAATAATCACCTGAATATAAGCGTTTCATAGCCATAATGAATGATATGCACATAAAGCCCTGTATAAAGATCCACAGGTCTGAACACAGTTGAGTACTAAAACTTAATTTTCACTAAGCCCTGCAAAACCAGCAGAAATATTTCAATTATTTTTGTTTTTTCTTGTTTTCCAGCTTAGTGCTATCAATGTTAAACTTTCAGTTTGTTAGAATACAAACTAGTTCTCCAGAATTCTGTATACTATCCTGTTTCCCCCCAGTCTCAGAAGTTCTGATGTGTTTTAGGTATGGCACCTACAAATGAGGTTCTGCAAGGAACCAGAAATCAGAGTGCATAGATGATCTAGCAAACTTTTCTCCTATGATCTTAGGTAATGATAACTCAGGCAGACTGAAGACACAGCTTAGGTGATAGTTTTATCAACTGCCTGATGGATTAGGAGATTTTTCAGGCAGATACTACTGGAGGCTGCGAGAAGTCTCTTGACACCTCAGCTCCTCCCACACTGAGAGCTGTTGAATTATTTTCCTTCATGATTCTTCCATACCACAGTACAACCAGTGAAAAATCCCTCACAAAGGCAGCACACACTTTTTTATTGTTTTTACTTTGTCTAAAAGTATATTAACTTCATTTTTTTGAAAAACATCCTTCTCTTATCTGACTCAATCTCTTTCTTCCAAACAAGACTACTTTCTACATTAAGTTTCTCAGAAAGCACATGAAGGCATTTGATTTTGTCTTTAACAGAGAGAACTCTGAATAGATTTCAACAGAGTTGGATAGGTAAAAGTAACACTGTCAAAATGTAGTGATAGACTTATTGCATTATTACATTTTTAGATAATTTCTAAATGCCATAATATTTATGGTTCGCTAGGCAACAATCTGATATTCTTGGAGAATGATATAAACATATGTGAAGAAAAATTTTAGAAATTGAGAACATAGAGAGACACTTAGTGCCCACTAGTGAAAACTAGGATAGATGGATAGATACTAATCTTTAATTTAAATTAAGAGGAACTTAATTAATAGTTATTTCATGCCTTAATTACTAAAAATCTGTTTTATGAACAGTGAAAATTATGGAGTAGAGTCATATGATTTACTTTTACACCAAACACGGCACATTGTCTTGTCTCTGATGACTATGAAAAAGACAGGAAAAGCAAAATATTGGCAGTGTTGATAATGTTTTTAATGCAATTTTTTTTGGAAGGATGGGTAATGCCAATGACCTGAGCATGCTGGTTCTTATACTGAAAGAGTATATATTGATGATCCTACTGTAGACTTGGAGATCAACACCTTCCAATCACTGACCAGTTAAAGTTTCTTGGTACTGTAGTGAGTGGGATGCAGGAGAGGATAGCGTCTGCTGCTCTGAACATAAAATTCTCTATTAACAACCTGCAATACAGATTATCTGCAATACAGAATCCATGTATCAACAACTGCCTAACAATAGAATATTAAAGGTTTTTCCATCTTGTGCCATAAAGTCTAAACCAGGTAGTGAAGGATCAGAAGAGACAGCTTGCTTGTTCTCTGCCTTGCAGAATCATTTTTTAGCTTTTTGTTTATCAAAGAGTTTTCGAGTCAATACATATATTAAATAAAACACAACCAAGAAATTTTTAGTCTATATTTTCATTGATTCTACCTGTTACATAAGAAGATTTTTTTGGAAGCAGGAATTTGGCTTTTACTCTTAGATGCCAGTAAGTTTAATCACTTCACAGATTAAATTAAGTCTTAGATCACGACATGATCTACAATCCATGTAACATCATGGCATGAGCTAGGGCTGCTTGCTACACACAAATACTAGGATTTGCTCAGGTAAATTCTTTGTGTAATGTTCAGCTAGAAGGCAGTGCTAAAAGCGATTCTGTTATTACACCTTATTTTGAAGAGGTTGAAAATAAAATATTATCAAATATGAGGCAGTACAACTAAATTATAGTAGGATTTGTTCTGTGCATGTTTTAAAGTCACAATGGACAAAGCTCACACCTGATTTTCAGTCTGCTCCACTCTCCTTGTGTACCCATACTAATTTAATCAGTGATCAAGGTGTGTAAACAGTGCATAATGGGGCCCTTTAAATCTAATATCCCCAGCTGAACACTGATGACAGAAGGGGAAGCAGGAGACTCACTCCACAGATGGACCAGGATCCAGCTTTCTTCAGCAAATTTACATCAGGGATAAATAATTTGTCTGTTGTAATTAAAAAAACGTAAATATCAAAATGTGCAAATGACAGTGAAAATTTTTGTACACACAGAGTATAGAAAATTATTATTTATGTGATTAGTAAATTAATCACAGACACTAAGTAGCCTGTATAAGTTAATCTCTGATGTTTATCAAAAAAGTAGAAATGCAAATATCTATAAAGGAGAGAATATAGAGAGAAAAAAGAGAGAAAAAAAGTAATATGAAATTATCCTACATGCTGAAGAATCTTTAAACCTTCCTTCCTTCACTGTAAAATGAGTTGTCAAACTTTGGAATTGACTGCCCGTGGAAGTGGTGGAGTCACCATCCCCAGAGGTGTACGAGACAAAGCTGTATGTGGTGTGTCTAGCTGACAAGGTGGTGATCTGTCAAGGTTTGGACTCAATGATCTTGGAGCTCTACTCCAACCTAAATGATTCTGTGATTCTCTGCTTATATTTAGCAGGAAATAGGGAGATCATCATCTGTAATCATAATAGAATTTACAAGTTCCTTTCTCAAAATGATACTTCACTACATAAAGTAGTAAAATTTTGACTGACCAAGAGAGGAAAAGTCTTTCCCCATAATAAAATAATAATCCAGAGACTGATTCCATCATTTGAAATTAATTGGAAAACCATAGAATTGATTCCAGGGCATTTCAGGTCATTAGGGAACATGGCAGGTCTCCAGTCTGACACATTGCTCATTGACCTGGTTGGTGAGTGTTTTATCCCCTGGGAACTGGAAATCCTTAAAGGAGGGATTGGACCCACTGTCCCACCACGATCACCAGGGAAAATCTTCCTCTTGTCTTCAGCCCCTCTGTCCCTGCTCAGCTTTGTGCTGAACAGAATACAGGACCTTCTCCCCAGATCCTTCCCCAGTCCCCTAAGAACATCTGTCAGGGCTGTGCCTGCCTAGGACACGGCTGTGCAGTGCTCCTGCCCCCAGTGCGTGCGGGTTCCCTCAGCTCCTTTCACTTGCCAGTCCTGGTCCCAGTGAAGGGCAAATGCTATTCTCACACATATTGACCAAGTGCAAGGATTCAATATTTTTTCTGACTGGTTGAAGGCATTGTGAATGGTGCCCCAAATATTTAGCAATTTTTCATGGTCTGTAATGCGTGAAATAAACTGAAATGAATTATTTGTACATCAATTTTTTAAAAAAATTAATTCTCATAAATAAAGGGTGTTTGGCAATCTGCCCTGTCAGCTAGCAAGCATGACTGCCTTTCCCAGAAGAGAAACTTCTGATACATGTGGTGCAACACAGACAAAGTCTAGCAGTGCGGTGTTATTCCAAGGAGAGACAGACCTGGAAGATGGCATTGTGCTGACAGGTGTGCATGAAGTTATACATATGGTTATTCTATTTATTTAAGTAGCTGACTGCTCTGGAGAGGGCTACAAACATTCGGATAATTTTCCTGGTCCTCTCTGTGAACTCTTCTACCTGCTGAACATGCCTCCAGCACACATGGTATCACTTTCTCTGCTTCTCAGGAGTTGTTCAGAAATCCAGAGAAAAAATTAAAGTAGAGGTGGAAAGATAGGGGAGCAGGGAGGTGTGGGGAAGCAAGCTGTCCTTCTCCTCTCCTTTCCTTTCCTTTCCTTTCCTTTCCTTTCCTTTCCTTTCCTTTCCTTTCCTTTCCTTTCCTTTCCTTTCCTTTCCTTTCCTTTCCTTTCCTT